>PVJC01012534.1:0-39529 GCA_004026665.1 Murina feae
CTTCCCGGTGCCCCGCAAAGGGCCTGGGAAGCCCACCAAGCAGGCCGCCAACCCTGCCGCTTCTTACCCACTTCCCGGTGCCCCGCAAAGGGCCTGGAAAGCCCACCAAGCAGGCCGCCAACCCTGCCGCCTCTTACCCGCTTCCCGGTGCCCCGCAAAGGGCCTGGGAAGCCCACCAAGCAGGCCGCCAACCCTGCTGCCTCTTACCTACTTTCCGGTGCCCCGCAAAGGGCCTGGGAAGCCCACCAAGCAGGCCGCCAACCCTGTCACCTCTTACCTGCTTCCTGGTGCCCTCCAACCCTGCCGCCTGTTTCCCACGCACCGGTCCTGGGTCCTGCGCTGTTCCGCCCTGCAGCCGCTCTGTGCACTCGGGAGGTCCCTCAGTCCAGCCTGTGCCCTCTCACAGTCTGGGAGCCCTCGGGGGATGTCCACCTGCTGGCATGCCTGACCAGGCTGGGTGAGGGGCTGATGGCTGTCTCCAGGCTGGCCAAGCCCCCCAGGAACATCCCTCACCCCATTGGGTTGTGGCCAGCCTGGGTGAGGGGCTTTAAGGCTGCCCACAGCTCCCATTGACCCAACGTCTCAGCAAGGCTGGCTGGACGCAGCTTTCTGGGGTTTATCTCCTATAATTGATGCTGTTCCTTTAAGGCGAGGACTCTTAGTAAACAAAGCCTCCTCTCTGCTTCACCTCGAGGCTTCTATAATGACACAATGTTGTTATTCTTCGACTCAGGCCCGGCTTATTATGTTGCAAATTGTTGCAAATGTGTGTTTTGCTTCAGGCAAAAGGCTAAGGAGACAGCGCTCAGGTAGTTTCCCTTTCGCTCTTGCTGCAACAGAGGCTGCCTAAACGTTTACTCAGGTCCGTGAGTGGCGGCCGCCATGTTGGCTGGGTTAATTTGCATACAGCCACTCTGATTGGCTGTTGGGCGTCCCGAAGAAATGGTTAATTTTACTATTCTGCTTTTATTAGTTTAGATTGTTTGTTGAAAATTGTTGTACTTTATGCTTGTGCTTAATGTCTTTGTCTGCATTTCCTAGATGGTGGCTTCCACACAAACTTCTTTCATTGTTGGGTGTGCCAATCAATGCCACACTCAGAATTAGGTCATGGGGACCCTTTAGTCTCTCCAGTCTGACCTTATTATAATTCCCCTTGCACTACTAGGCGCACCCCTCACTAATTGCTTGACTGTTTGTTGACCTCATAGCTCTGACTTTGGAAGGCCATCTGCAGCACTGCCTCCTAAAAGACATGAGGCAGTCTACCAACTTCGCCTGTTCAGCAGTTCCATCCTCTAGACACTGTGCATGCTGCCTTCCAAAGACAGCAATCCTGATTCCTCACATAAAGGCTTTCCTCCCTTACTGACCCTTTTTCCTTTAGCAAATAGTAAGACTCTGGACCTGAGGTTAGGTAAGACTATGGCTCTTGCCAGCAGGAAGAAACCACAGGAGATGTATCCTTTATCCTTGTAAGATTACTAGAGGCCCGAGTTTTGAAAGGGTGGTTGTTACTGTAGGCAGACATCAGTTGGGGTGGGGTGTGGCTGGAAATTTCAGAGGCACAGGCTGTGCAGGAGCTGCACAAGGGACATAGGTACACCAGGACCCAGGACCTCCAACAGGTTCACCTGGATGTGTGTGCACCAGGTCCAGCATTGGGAGGCAAGCTGAGGGCTGTCTCATCTCCAGGATTCCTGGTGGCAAGAGTGTCCACCATTGGCCAAAATGGCACAGAGGGACGTTCTTACACCAAGCGTGCCAATAGCTAGAAAGATGAATGGATAGGGCCTGAGTGCTCTGAAAGCTAGAAAGATGAATGGATAAGACCTGAGTATGCCAACAGCTAGCCAAGATAATTGGATAGAAAAAATAACCCCCCCTCCCTATTCCTACATGAACCAGAAGCTTGAGCAGGAAGGGGAGATGTCACCTGAATAAAACATCTTTCCTTTTGTACTGGCACCTATCTCAAAAGTTTGGCTTTTATTGTGGCAGGCAGCCTTCCCCGCGTTTTCAGTTACAAGATGACAAAAGCCTGAAGAATAGCAATAATAGTAGAGATGGTTGGTAAAGAAAAAAAAAGAAGCTATGTGATCTACTCTAATAAAAGAGTAATATTGAAATTGACCATTTCTATGGGACGCCTAAGCCACGCCCACCAGCCAATCAGAGTGATTGTGTGCAAATTAACCCAGCCAAGATGGAGGCTGGCAGTCACGGAGGTAGAGTAAACAGGCAGCTTCTGTTGTACCAGGAGTAAACTATCTGCTGGCTGGCCGGCTGGGCTTCTCCAGGCTCAGGCAACATACTTGCAACATTGTCTCAATTATAGAAGTCTCGGAGCTGAAGCAAACAACAAGCCTGGGCGCGACTACTAAGGCAACATTCTTTCAATTATAGAAGCCACAGAGCTGAAGCAGACAGGAGGCTTGGTTACCTGCCTAAGCTTTGGCTTAGAGGAACAGTATCAATTATAGAAGATAAATAAACCCCAGAAACCTGCTTCCAGCCAGCCTTGCTGGAACATTGGGTCAATGGGAGCTGTGGGCAGACTGAAAGCCTGAAAATGGCCCTCAGGCCCACACCCAGGCTGACCACACCCCAATGGAGTGAGGGACCCACTGGGGGGCTTGGCCAGCCTGAAAACAACCATCAGCCCCTTACCCAGGCTGACCAGGCACGCCAGCAGGTAGACATCCCCTGAGGGGTCCCAGACTGTGAGAGGGCACAGGCCGGGCTGAGGGACCTGCCGAGTCCACAAATTTTTGTGCACCAGGCCCCTAGTATTTAATAATGGGAGAGGAATAGGAAGAGGGCAGATGTCAAAGGGAAAAGTACAGGATGGCTTTGGCTTATGTCATGAATGCTAATTGGGTGGTGTGTTACAAAAAGCTAATAAGTGTAAAAGAATCAGAAGGAAGGCTGTGAGCATGCATTTGAATGTGTTATTAATTTGGAATTGCATCTTTTTAATATTATAAGTTTGGGAGATCAACATGGCAGTAACTTCAGGCAATTGGATGTGTAGGTCTGAAATTCAGCAGAGAAATTTTGAACACAATGAAAAATCTAGTTCAAAATAGAGCTTCAGGAATCATCAGCATGTGGACGAAGCAGAAAATTTCACTAAACATTTGAGGTATGTCCAGAAAATTAGAGAGAAAGGAGAGTGCAATGAAGTCAATAGAGAGGCCTAAGGAGCCAGGAGAGCACAGTATCAGATGCCATAGAGAAGTCAAGTAAGGATTACTGGTAGGAGTTTTAGAGGTAGAAGAATCAGTACATTAAAGTCTTTTTGTTGATGTGATGACAGAGAGTCTGAAGTGCATGTAGTGGGAACTAAAATTAGAATATAACTTATGCTCTTCATGAAACTGATGGTTAAATAATAAGAGAGTAGTAGTTACATCTAGTCAACAAATGGAAAAGTTGAAATTATCTGAAGAAGAATCATTGATGAGTAAATACCCAAAAGTAACTAGAAAAAAATGACCAAGAACATGGATAAAAGGATGATAATTGAAGAGGAAAAACAGGTGCTTCATTTCTGAGGCTAAGTGGGCAGTGATTCACAAAGTAAGCAGAGAATGCATTATAAATTGGTAGGGCCATGGTTTTGCCTAACAGAATGATTAGAGGATCAACTGGCACCAAGTAAGTGGAATCAAGGACTTCATTAGGTAAAACAAAGTATTGCTCTATGTCCATACAACTATCAAATGTCCTAAGAGACATTCATGTCAGTGAATTGTTTGTGATGGCAACTGCTGCACAATTAGTATCAATTGCCTCTGAATGGCTTTAACACAAACAGATTTTCCAGGAATACAACTGATGTATAATTCAAGGGAAAGCTGATTTAGGTTTTATTCAGATACTTACCAAGAGCTGGTCATAAATTCTGAAATTCACATAATCAATAAGAAATACAGTTAGCATTATGCTAAGTAAAATAAATCAGACACCAAATGTCACATGTTATAGGATTTCTTTTATATGAAACTAGTAGCCTGGTGCACAAAATTCATGCACAATAAAAGGGAATTAATTAGAGGAGCATAATTTGGACTCATTACCTAATATCAATAATATGTGAGCATGAGGCAGTCTACATTTCTGAAATTCAATGACATGAATTTTAGCTATTACTTTGCCAAATAAATGGAATTTACAGATATCATTTAAAAGAGCACTCAGCTTAATATGAAAAACTCTGGCTACCAAGTCAGGTTTGTTTTCAACTGTTTTCCAATGTTGTAAATTGTTTGCAATATCTTCCCATTTGGGGTTGCATGTCATGGTTATGAATAAATCGGGTTTGCCATACTTCGTCATAATTGCCATAGTATCCTGATATCGCTGCTGCATATTTCTGGGACTACCCTTTGAAGATGATAGAAGTATTATTATTTTACCAATTGGCACATTGTTATTTTCAGATCTAGATTTGAGCTAATCCATCAAACCACTATATTTTTCAACTCACAACTTAGATTGGTTTGCTTTGATGAAATTTACCTGATTGGCCTCCATTTTTTAATGTGAATCCACGATAAACAGTTGAGTTAATTTTTCTGCATTTAAAATAGGATTGAACATATCCCACACAGACAGGTGAAATCCATAATACTGCATTTGTAAGGACGCGTGTCCTTACATTTTGTCTAGTATTATCGTCGATTATACTGTTGCCTCTGAGTCTTAATGCAATATCTGTTCCCCAGCCTTATTCACCATGTGGGAAAAGAATAGGATATGTCATAGCATCTAATGTAGGAAACAGGATACTGATATGTTTCATTGTAGTGGCCTTTAAATTATTGGGATCTGGTTTACAATGAATGAGCAAGTCCCTTTCAAAAGGAGGTTCTCCATCTTTGTTTCTGAATATGACTGGAACCTTGGTTATACGGGGAGAATTATATCTACTGGGGTCACTGTTAGGATCGTATTTAATCGCCATTGTTACCTCTGTGGGAGCAATACCTTTTGCTGCTGCTTCAGATTGGGCTTCCTTTTCTACCTCATGTAGCATATTGTACAATTTTGCCAATTCATTTATTTCATGCATGCGGTGTTGATGTTGATCATGAGTCTTTCTGAGCAGCCTTGGTTTTCTGGTATTGCTAATCTTTTACTTGTAGCTTTGGCTGTATCCAAAATATAGAGTTGAGCAAACTTCTGAGAAACACCATCTGAAGGATGTAAAGTTCCAGTACAGTAATAAACTTGTCTGTGTATTCTAAAACAGTGTGGCACATATCCTGATGTGATGCAATATTTTCATCATGGAAGCAAAAGCAAAAGAACTATTTATGAAAGTAATATTTTCCATGACATTTTTACTGTCAGAATCTTCATTTGTCATTTATCTTTTTAAATATGGCAGGTAATCTGGAAAATGTATATCATTTGGACAGATTTTTCCTTTGCTACAACATTGAGTAAATTTCCCATTGGATGGTTTTTTTCATCTGAGAAATTTAGTGATAGGCAAAATTCACATCGAACAGTCATTCCACCACAACTATGTTTGAGGATTGCATCATCATGCACTCCATTTTCACTGAAAAAGCAGTTCCTACTGGTATTGCTAGTACTTGTTGATGACTGTTCTCTTGACATATTCTGTCGTCTCTACCACCTTCTTTCAACTTCAAAGGCACATTGGTCTTTAGACATTTTCTTTCAATAACACCAGTGTTTTTTGGCATCAGAGCAACATTTATCCAGTATCTGGTGTTCAGATACATCCTGTTGCAGACACACACTGCTCTGCAGACACTTTCTGTCAATAATGCCTGCATCTTTCTGCTGCAGAGCTATGTTGTATCAACAGTTGTTCTTTAGACATAGTCCCACCTTTCTACTGTCATGTCTGAGATGTAGGTGAATGAGAGTCCTGGCTATCAGGCTGTTGAGAGCTGTTTGACCAATGGCTGATTGTGGCTGCTTATGTGTGGGTGGGACTTCCTCCTCCATGCTGTCAGTTTCCACAGCTGTGATGAGGAAGCTGGAGTGACAGAGGGAGCTGCACCCTCCAAGCCACCCTCTCTCTCACTGTGCTCTATGTCCAGTGGTCTCCTGCTCTGCCAAGTCCTCCAAACCTCCCACTCTCTGCTGGCAAGGTCCTGGGAACCCACAGGCATGGCTATGTGTGGGTGGCTGCACCTCCCTGACCAGCGAAAGTCCTGGGAGCCTGTGGCCATGGCTATGGCTTCACCTCCTGGGGCCGGCGGAAGTCTCAGGAGCCCACAATCACCGTCACCTCCTGGGGCACTTGACACCTGTGTATACAAATTAACTATCATCTTTGTTGGATAGTTTGCATATTTACTCAGATTGGCTGGTGGGCATGACTGGTGGGTGTGGCTTGAGTGTAGTGGAGGGGCAGCTAATTTGCATGTTTTTCTTTTATTATATAGGTTATCTAGAATATGTAAATCCATAGAGAGCACTTTCTTGAGTTGATGTTGTACTTTGGGTCTAGGTAGCCAAGCTGGGTTTACTAGCTGCAGTCAGAGACCACTCAACTCAGTGGAAGTTTTCTAAAAGAAAAATCAGACTTGAAATTTCTTTTGAAAGGGAAAAGAATATGCTGACAAATGGTGTGTCATACACTGAGAGGAGGCGGTGTCATCCCCTCGATCCTCCTAAAGGAGGAGAGAAGTGATTTACTGGCTGAAGTTTCTACAAGAAGATACAGGTGGAACTGCTTTCTATCATTCAGTCAATAAAATTATATCGAACTGCTACTATATGTTAGGCACAGAGCCATGCCAGGTGCACAGCTAAGCAAGGCCTGGGGACATGAGGGAAATACTTTAAGGGCACAGAGGAGTGCTTGGCTTTGTGATGGACATAAACAAAGGCAGGAAGTGATGCCGATGCTAGATTTGAAATACTCTAAGGCCCTTGCTACTCAAGAGTGTGGTCTGGGGACAAGCAGCTTTATCATTCCCGAGAGCTTGTTAAAATAAAAAATAAAGAAAAATAATAAAAATTAAAACACACACACACAGAATCTAAGCTGAACCCAGACTATAAAACAGAACCTGCATTTTAACAAAATCCCCAGATGATTTACATATGCATGAAGTTTGAGCAGTGCTGCTCTAAGGGGTCTCAGCTTTGGGCTGGGTTGTGAAGAAAGGCCCAGGTTTTGAATATTGTTGAAACGAGACAACCAATGGGTCCAGGCTGCCTGTCACTCCTTGAACTAATTAAGTAGAGACAGGGTTGAATCCTATATGAGTGCATATTCAAATAATTCTAGCAGTATGAAGAGAGCAAGCAGGTCATCCATGGAAATCTGCTCTACCCCTCCCTATAAGCCAGCTGCTTATATTGAGTAGAAGGACAAAGATTACGTGGGAAAATAGGAATTACAGGCAAAGGGAAGTAGGCAAGGTATAATGATTACAGGTTACAGGCAATGTGGAATGAAGGAGAGGGGGTGGTCACAAAGGGTAGGCACCTCCCGGACCAGATTACCAGCCCGGCATGTTGGAGATAGCAAAAAACAGGTGCCTCAGAGACCAGATTGTTTCATTGACAAGGTTGTTAATCTTTCCATGATGATAGGCAGTTCTCAGAAAAGGAGGATGGGCTGTATTCTGATGTTGGCACCCATGTCCCTGGGCACACAAATCTCACCCAGGTTAGAATGTGCTTCTCTATTCAGAACAGACTGTCATGGGTAACAGAGCATGATTAATGTTTCGTGTAATTATAGCTAGTCTTCACTATTCTATTTCTGCCCCCAACATTGTTATTCTTTTCTTCAGAGCCTCTGCTTTTTGTAAAAGTAACTTGGTATTTCCTAAGCATTAACTTACATGACTTCATTAAACATTGCTTTCCTCTGTGGCTATTTAACAGCATTTTGAGGTTGTCTGGTTACTGAGTGATAACTTTGGTATCAGGTGAACTGATTGGATAATTAGAGGCAAATCCAAATGTTTTGATTGTGTTCTGAAACCTATTTCCCATATGTGACTGAACACTCAGGATGCAAAGATGAATTAGATGGTGCCTGTTTTCAAGAGTTAGTTCACTCAAAAGGATTTGTTTTTAGTTACCATTTGGTCTAGGCAAAAATATCTGGCCACTTCCATGATGAATAAGTCATTATAAGTTCTTCACCATTCTGAAGTACATAGTTAAAATAAATATGCATCTGGTTTTCCAGGACAATTCTTATTTATTCTAATTTTTCCAAAGTGTTTAGTAAGAGCATCTCTTTCATTTTCAAAAGATGCTATTTGAATGATAAATGTTAGCTCTGGCTAGTGTGGCTCAGTTGATTGGAGTGCCACCCACAGATCAAAAGGTTGTGAGAATGAGTCCTTGTCAGGGCACATACCTATGCTGTAGGTTTGATCCCCATTCAGTGCACATACCAGAAGAGAGCTGATCAATGTTTCCTTCTCACATTGACATTTGATGTTTCTCTCTTGTCCTTCTCCTTTCCCTAAAGTCAATAAGCATGTCCTCGGTAAGTATTTTTTTTTATAGTCAACCTATCTATAGCTAAATAATGATCAATGAAGAATGCAACAGTTACTTTTAGAGGATGTTTTGAAACAGCAAGAGAAGAAAAAGGAGTAAGGCTATTCAATAATGAGGTTGCCATGAACACAATGGGAGTCGGAGACTAAGACCAGGGAAATAGACATGATTGATTTAGTCAAGCTAGAGGGAATTATGTGTTTTACACACACACACACACACACACACACACACTATAAGATCTGCAATATAGACAGAAAAAATGTAAAGCCAAACTTATCAACATTTTAAGGGCACATAGTAGGACCATTTGAACATCAGAGCTTGCTAAAAAAAATATCCAGTTCCCCACCAGGCTCATATTAAGTAAAATCAGATTGACATTCAGGAGTCTACATACCATAGTACCATTTACCTTCCCAGGCTACCAATGTATCTGAAATTCTCTTCTCTCCTCTTCTCTTTCTTCTAGTCCAGTGAAATTTTAACCCCACCAAAACAACACTGCCTTTTATAATACACTAGGGGCCTGGTGCATGAAATTTGTGCACTTGGAGGGGGGGAGTGTTTCCTCAGCCCAGCCTGCTCCCTCTCACATATTGGGAGCCCTAAGGGGGTGTCCTACAGACTGCTTAGGCCTGCTCTGTGCTCCCCACAAGGGGAGCAGGGCTAAGCCACAGTCTGGTCTCCCTTTGTGGGAGGCAACCAGGCTAATGAGGGAAAGCCATCATCCCCATCACCCTGCTGCTACAGCCACTGCCAGTCACTACAGCCACCAAGGTGTTTTCATCAACATGGACTCCATTCCCTTCACCATAAAAAAATGACAACTTTATTTAGGTATTTTCAAGATGTCTCTTTCAAAGGATATGACATTTCTTTCTTCTTCTTTTTTTTATCCTCACCTGAGGATGTTTCCATTGATTTTTAGAGAATGTGGAAGAGAAGGGAAAAACAGAGAGAAACATCAAAGTGAGAGGAACACTTTGGTTGCCTCCTGCATATGCCCTGACCTGGGCACCAGCCAGGGAGGAGCCTGCAACCTAGGCACAGGCCCTTGGTCAGAATTGAACCCAGACCCTGCAGTCAGCAGGCTGAGGCATTATGCACTGAGCCAAACTGGCTAGGGCAGGATATAGCATTTCTTAACCCCCTAGCAGTAAACCTTCATTTTTGTTCTCCAGGAGTGTGGTGGAAAAACCCTAGATTGCCTTTTGGATTCTTATTACCCAAGTTACTAAGAATATTACCAGTGGCATACAATGAGCTTATCCAATAAGCAGTAAGAAAAGATGTTTCCTCTGTAGTTCACTCGAATCACCGGCTCAACCCATGCCCCTCCAATCCCAGCTCCACCCCTGCCCAGGCCTGTAACCTCTGGCCAAGGTTGCAGGCCTGGACAGGGGACCCCCAGACCCCTGAAATCACTGGATTCTACCCTTCCCAGGCCTGAAGTCTCTGCCTGAGGCTGCAGGCCTGGGCAGAAGATCCCCAAGTCCCTCTGATGGCTGGCTTCACAGAGCCAAGGCCTCTGTGATTGCTGACTCTGACCTTGCCCCACTGGCAGCCTCTGGCCAAGACTGCAGGCCTGGGCAGGCGACCCCCAGGCCCCTTTGATCACTGGCTCTGCCCCTGCCCCCTCTGATGACCTGTTCTGCCCCTCAGGTCCCCTGCCTCTCCCACCACCTGCCTGGCTAACGGGTCTGACCACTTCAGTGGTGGGGCTGAGCCAGACTGGGCGCCACCATCTTGTGGCTATGGGGATGGCCATCTTTTGTGGGGGAGTGATGCCTAATTTGCATATTACTCTTTTATTAGATAGGATCTTTGCAATACTTTTATTACTATAATGACATAAAACTCATAGATAATATATTTCATTACAAACATAATTAAAAAACAAAACAAAATAATGCCCTAATTCTAATATTAAAAGAATCTATAATGAAACAATGTGTTTTAATATGCAAATTCTCAATTGTTATGTGTCAAATGCTTGCTGATCTTTAAAGAATCTGTGCATATATGACAGCTTCCAGCACAGAGTAATGAATGTGTGCTAGTAGTGAGTTATTTTCAGTCCCTCTGCCCTTACTCTTTACCCCCAGGAACCAAATTTTGTCTCTTCTTACTTGGAAATATCCCTCTATAGTGCCACTATTTTGACATTGCCATTGCTCCTAATTTAATCTATTCTCCGTGATCTTTTTCTAAATTTAATAAAGTCATTTCTTAACTAGTTATTTTTAAACAAGTATGCCCCCAACCCATCACCTTTCTTGTCCCTCTTCATAGAGGTTTCAGAGTTTCAGAGTTAGACTTCTTAAAACTTTAAATGACTATCTGGTCCTGGACTCTATGTCCAACATCTTCTATTGTTGCGTTCATATTACTTGATGTTCCTGAAACATTCCTGAGCTTTCCCTTCTCTGTGCCTTACCTATGTGTTTTTTCCTGCTTGGTCGTATATTTTATTTACCCATGATTTGAAACCCTCCCCTGGGCAGAGCTCATCATTCCATACCTAGAGGCCACAGAATGACTTACACTCATCACATTGTGTTGTAATTTCTTTGTTTGTAATCTGGTTCCTTCTGACACTTTGGAATCAAACTCTTTGAAGGCAGGGCTTGACTTGAATTCCTTATGTGTGTAATCTGAGGGGAAAAAACAGTAGTCTGGTACAGAGTTGAGGCTGATTAATGTTTGTTAGAAGAATGCATAAACTAACCATCAGTGAATAAATTGGAGGAATGTTGTCTCTTAAGTACTGACTGTTAAATAAGTTGTCTGCACATGGGGGGATTTGTACTTGGCATCTTGGTCGGTGTTGAATTTGACTAGTTTCAAAGTCCGAACACTGTAATAAATGAGGCTCAGAAGAAGTTAAAGAACTTGCCCAGGGTAGTCCAGCTATTAAGTGAGAAAAAAAAATGGAAATCATATTTGCTTGCTCTTTTTGATGCAGTGTGTTTGCCTCTGGTAAGTGGAGCAGTGAGTGAATAGATATCTAAGAAATACAATTGTTATAGAAGAAAAGCTTTTCTTCAAAATCCTTGTGAACTTTTGTTAATGCTCTACTTGAACACAGAAGGTTTGGTGTGCGTGGACTGGGCTGATGCTGTAGGATGCAGGAAATTAGGAAGAGCAGGAGAAAAACCTAATGAGAAGCACTCCACTTCTTTTTTGTTCTGGAGAGCAAAAGAACTGGTTTTGAGAACCTCCTTCAATGAGCAAGTATCTCGTTAATAATCCCATCCATAGATCAATAAAGGCTGAGGATGTCTTTGCCCAGCCACATTAATGATACCCTTTTGGCCCTAATGGGGGACATCGTCTTCTTAGATATCTTTTAGCTGAACTCAGTGTAAATAGAGACAATTTGCCCTGTGGTTAAATAGGTGGTCAGCTACTAACAGCTTTCATAATGATGACAAATAGGAGGTGAAAATGTTAAATGGAGTAGGAGGGAGGCTCAGCAACTTAATATTTTTAAAGTTGAATAATCAGTAGTTGGATAAAACTGTTCCATATGATACATGCTTCCATGTTAACGAGGCTTTTCTTTATGGAAGTCTTTAGTCAACATAATTAAAATATATTTGATGACTTAGAAATATTTTTATTTACATGGTCTCTCTGCACTGTGCATTTATTTTTTATGTATTGAATTTATTGGGGTGGCATCCTATATAATAAAAGGGTAATATGTAAATTGACCCTAACAGCAGAACGACTGGGAATGACTGGTCACTATGACACACACTGACCACCAGGGGGCAGACCCGCAATGCAGGAGCTGCTCTTGGTGGTCAGTGCACTCCCACAGGGGGAGCTCTGCTCAGCCACAAGCCAGGCTGACGGCTGCTAGTACAGCGGCGGTGGTGGTGGGAGCCTCTCCTGCCTCCTCATCAGCACTAAGGATATCCGACTGCAGCTTAGGCCTGCTCTCCGCTGGCAAGCGGACATCCCCTGAGGCCCCTCCAGTCTGCCAGAGGGATGTCTGACTGCCAGCTTAGGCCCAATCCTCCGGGGAGCAGTCCTAAGCCAGCAGATGGACATATCCCGAGGGGTCCCAGATTGCAAGAGGGCACAGGCCAGGCTGAGGGATCCACCGGAGTGCACAAATTTTTGTGCACCGGTCCTCTAGTAGGTTAATAAAATTATATAGTTTCCAGGTGTACAATCCAATAATGCATCATCATATATTGTATTGTGCATTCACCATCTCAAATCAAGTCTCCTTCCATCACCATTTATCCCCACTTTACCATCTTCTACCTCCTCCTACCCTTTTTTTCCTCTGGTAATCATCATACTGTTGTCTGGGTTGATTTTTTTTTTCTTTTGCTTAATCCATGAACCTTTTTTTAATCAGCCCCTCAACCACCTCCACTTTGAAAACTATGAGTCTGTTTTTGTGTTATTAGTTTGTTTGTTAGATTCCACATATAAGTGAAGTCATATGGTACTTGTCTTTCTCTGACTGGCTTATTTTATATAGCATAAAGCTCTCCAGGTCCATCCATGCAGTCACAATGGTGAAGATTTATGTCTTGTTTATGGCTTAGTAGTATTCCATGTATAAATGTAACACACTTTTTTATCCACTCAACCACTGATGGACAGTGGCTGCTTCCATATCTTGGCTATTGTAAATAATGCTGCAATGAACATAGGGGTGCACATATTTTTTAGAATGAGTGTTTCAGGTTTCTTCACATATATTCCCAGAAGTGGACTCTCTGGGTCAGAGGCAGTTCTATTTTTAAATTTTTAAGATAAGTCCACCTGCCTTATATAATGGCTGCACCAGTCTGCATTCTCACTAACAGTGCAGGAGGGTTCCCTCTTCTCCACATTCTCATCAACACTTGTTTGCTAATTTATTGATAATAGACATTCTGACAGATGTGAGGTGATATCTCATGTGGTTTTAATTTTCATCTCTCTGATGATTAATTACATTGAGCATCTTTTCATATGTCCATTGTACATCTGTATGTCCTCTTTGGAGAAGTGTCTAGTCAGGTCCTTTGCCATTTATTACTTGGACTGTTTAGGAGTTTTGGGGGTTGAGTTTTATAAGTTTTTTATATATTTTAAATATGAATCCTTTATCAGATGTGTCATTGGCAAATATGTTCTATGATTCAGTGGGTTTTAGTTTCATTTTGTTGAAGGCTTCCTTTGCTGTGCCAAAACTTCTATTTTGATGTAACCCCATTTGTTTATTTTTTCTTTTGTTTCCCTTGTCTGAGGAGATATAGCAGAAAAAAAAATATTGCTATGAGAAATATTTCAAGTGCCTAAGATTTTATTGGGTAAGCAGCACTATATATTTATTTTGCATCTATGGTTCTGGGCATTGAGTACGTGTGTGTGTGTGTGTGTGTGTGTGTGTGTGTATTGTATTTATTAATCACATATTATTCAACAAACCATTTAAATTGATTATCTTATTTAATTTTCACAGAAACTTTATGAAGCATTATTTTCTTTTATAGAGGATGAAATGGAAACCCTAAAAATCCTGGGGTGAGAATTTGTCCTCAGGTATAAAGCAAGGCAGGAGACCTGGTCTATATTTTTTTTGCCATCCCATCCCTAGAATATAGTAGGTGTTCAAAAGTATCTGTTGGATGAATGAGCCCCACAGTCTCACAATTCTCTGCCCTGTCCCTGCCTGTTATTGTCATAAGTAGAGGCCTGGTGCACAAAATTCATGCACTCAGTGTGTGTGTGGGGGGGTGTCCCTCAGCCTAGTCTGTGCCCTCTCAAAGTCTGGGAGCCCTTGGGGGATGTTTGACTGATAGCCTTAGACCTGTGTTAGAGGTAGGAGAGGCTCCCATCACCACCGCTGTGCTTGCCAGTCCATAAGCCCAGCTCATGGCTTCTGGTTGAGTGGTGCTCCCTGCTGTGAAAGCACACTGACCACCAAGGGGCAGCTCCTGCATTAAATGTCAGCCCCCTGGTGGTCAGTGCATATCATAGAGACTGGTCATTCCACCATTCAGCCGATTTGCATATTAGTCTTTTATTATATAGGATTAGCTGCCTGATTTTAATAACAGAAAGAGAGCAAAGAGGAGGCCAGACACTATAAACATGTCATGTTGTCAGTTCCCCAGGAAGCTACAGCTTCATGCTCCCCACAGGTAACCACCAGTCCCTTCCCTGCAAATCACTGGGGGAAAGGATGGGACAAAGAGGGGGATGCACAATGATGTTGGAGTGGTGTAGGGGAGGTGGTAAACGGTCAGTGTAATCTGAGAAAAAGATAATTGATTAGCACTTGAAATCCTGAAAAGATAATTGGTTAAGATCCTAGTTACAATCCCCAGACAAAGAGTGCTCTTTTTTGTGATCTTACCTCTTGCTCTTGCTTTGCTCTTACTGGCCTGCTTTCTCTTGCTTTGTGATGGTGCTGACCCCTTCACTTCATAGCCATGTGGCCTTAAGCAGCCACGGCCATACATACCCCAACGCAACAGACTGCAACTCAAATACAAGCTAAGATAGACTGTGCTTTCATAGGAAGCAGAGACTCTGGGCAGTGACCTTAATTCTAGTAATGCTGGAGGTGAGATTGGACTTTTTCCATAGCAGGACAGAGGGAAATACACTATTGGAAACCAAGGGGGTTAATTCCGTGGAAATAACAATCACTCATCCTCCTGTGCGAATCTCAGGGAATTCCTTTCCTTTCCACATCACAAGGACGCCATTTCCACTGGTAACGGGTGGGAACACAGAAGCCACCACACCGATAACATGCCACTCCATCCCTCTTTGGAAAGCCTCTGAACTCTGAGGCTAAGAGGATAATTTTGCCTGAAAGCTCTAGTTACAAATGCTGGGAGAGAAAACGGCTACGACTAAAGCCACTTATTAAAGGAAGCATCTAAAAGGAACAAGTTTCCCCACTTACCTCCCTGGACCCTTGGAAGCACCAGACCTTCTGATCTTCTCAAGCCATCAGCCAACTGTTGGAAGTGCCACTGTGTTACTAGAAGGTGGTCTAAGGGAGCCATAGCACCCCCTTTTCTGACCCAAGACAAAAAGCAAACAGGTAACACTGGTTCTCAAAACAATCCGGGTTTCAATCCACACCCTGCATCACAAGCCATCACCCCTGGCAAAGTCTATTTCCATTCCCATTGCCCCAGTTTGCCTACTTCTACCTACTGTCTACCACCCCTTTTCCCTGGCTGTCACTAAACTGTTGTCTAACTCTATGTGAGGAATATATATATATTCCCTTAATCTCTTCATCTTCTTTCATCCAGCCCTGTAACCCCTCTCTCCTCTGACAGCTGTCAGTCTGTTTCATGTTTTCTTGCCTCTGTTTTTATTTTGTTCATCAGTTTATTTTGTTCATTAGATTCCACATATAAGTGAGATCATATGGTATTTGTCTTTCTCCGACTGCTTTGTTTCACTTAGCATAATAATTTCCAGCTCCATCCATGATGTCACAAAAAGTAAGATATCCTTTTTTTTCTTTTTACTGCCATGTAGTATTTGTCAAATAAAAATGTAATATTGAAATTAACTGTTTCTCTGGGATGGCTAAGTCATGCCCACCAGCCAATCAGAGTGGCTGTATGCAAATTAACCCAGCCAAGATGGAGGCTGCAGCAGGTGAGTCACTGGCAGAGGGACGGAGTGGGCACCGGGGAAGGGGCAGAAGTGGCACTGGGACAGGCCTAGAGGGGGCCAGGCACCCAAGTGGCTCTGATCCTGCCTCAGCTCTGGGGCCACCTAGAGGGTTTCCAACACCCCAGTGGTTCTGAGCCTGCCTGGGCACTGTGACCATTGGGGACCAGAGCAGTGCTGGACATGCCTGGAGGGCGCCCGGTACCCCAGTGGCTCTGAGTCCCCTCAGCACTGGGGCCAGTAGGCAGGTGAGCAGTTAAGAGCCAGTAGCACTGAGGGTTCCCCGAGTGGAGAGGGTGTAGACCAGGCTGAGGGACCCCCATGAGTGCACAAATTTTTGCTCACCGGGCCCCTAGTTATAAATAATGCTTCTATGAACATAGGGGTGCATGTATTCTTTTGCATTAGTGTTTCAGGTTTCTTAGGATATATTCCAAGACGTGAGATCGCTGGGTCAAAAGGCAGTTCCATTTTTTTTTTAAGTTTTTGAGGAAACTTCATCCTATTTTCTACAGTGGATGCACCAGTCTGCATCCCCACCAACAGTGCATGAGGAGTCAAACCTCTTCACTAATGTCTATGAAATTATAGCTAACATGGGAAGCCCTGTGTAAGGGTTGAGATTAAGCTATCTTTTTTCTTGTGACATTCCTTGGGATAATTTCATGAGCTTGGAAGCCAAGCTGAGCAAAATTTAAACCCCAGCGACAAGGAAAACAAGCTCTGTGGCCTTGAGCATGCAACACCTCTGAGATGCAGGCCCTTTAATTCTAAACTCTCTGGATCTTGTGAAGTTGCTCGTCCCACAGGGTTATTAGGAAGGTGATCACATAATATAATTGAGAGACTGGGCAGCAGTTTGCAAGGGCTTGGAGTTACACTGCTTAGCGTGACTCTGAGCAAGCGTCCTCACTTTTCTTATCTGCAACAACTACAAGAATAAATCCTCACTGATGGAATTGCTACGTTAGCTGATGTACTTTTAGGAACTTACTAGAGTGCCTAATGCATACGTACTATGTGCTCAACATATGTTTGTCTCACTCTTTCCCCATCCTTTCCCCTCAGTTTCTGAAATCTGAGTTTACCTTAGCACTGCCCTTTACTCTGCATAGAGCATGCTGCTCCATTTTCATGCCCCTATGGCCACTCCATAGGTTACATTTCGCATATCCTAACCACTAAAAACTTCACATGTTATGTCTTACTACTTCCCAGCTGCCCTGCCTCTAGATCACTAACACACCTCAGTGCTATGGTCAACTGTCCCTCTCCTCTCATGACCTTTCATTGAAATTATACTTTAAAAATGCACTCCCTTATGAACCAGGACCAATTCCTTACTATCTCCAAAGTTCTCCACCTCATCTGAACTGAAGGTAAGGTGAGTCTTTATTAGCCTAATTCATGTTGGCCATTTCCTCAAACCAAATGCTGCCTCAGTCTCATTCCCCGCCCGCCCCCCTGCCCTCCAACTTGACTCTGGAGCTAGGATGTACTCCTGCCCCATCCTAGAGTTCATAGACTAGTACTTCAAGACTTGAGGCCAAAAGAATGATGAAAATGTTCTGATTTGCTCTGGAAGGAGTTACACTTCCCCAAAGATTTATCATCTTTTCTGCCCACCCTCGCCAGCACAAAAGAAAGAGAAGGATGTTCTTTCTCCAAGGGTTCCCTGGCTCAGGTTCGCAGAATGGCTCTGATGTCAGGTGTCTAAAGGGGCCACCAGGTGTCTACATTTAGAGTGTTCTACATCATTGCAAGACAGGCATGTTTGTGGAGCGTGTAGGCAGAGATGTCATTTTGCAGGAATTCTCGCTTTTTTGTTTTTAGGGTGAAGACTAGTGTTTTAATTTTTTTTTTATCTGATATTTTTTAAAATTTTGTTTTATTGCTTAAAGTATTACAAAGAGTGTTAGATAAGTCTCTGTTTTTTCCCCTTGACTTTCCCCCCTTTTCCTCACCCCCCAGTGTCTTGTGTCCATTGGTTATGCTTATATGCATGCATACAAGTCCTTCAGTTGATCTCTTAACTCCCCCCTAACCCTCCCCAGCCTTCCAGCTGTAGTTTGACAGTCTGTTCAATGCTGTTCTGCCTCTATATCTACTTATGTTCATCAATTTATAGTGGTCTTTATTATCCATAAATAAGTGAGATCATGTGGTATTTTTCTTTCATTGACAGGCTTATTTCACTTAGCATAATGCTCTTCAGTCCATCCATGTTGCTGCAAATGGTAAAAATTCCTTCTTTTTTATAGCAGCATAGTATTCCATTGTGTAGATGTACCACAGTTTTCTAATCCATTCATCTGCTGATGGGCACTTAGGCTGTTTCCAAATCTTAGTTATGGTAAATTGTGCTGCTATGAACATAGGGATGCACATATCCTTTCTGATTGGTGTTTCTGGTTTCTTGGGATATATTCCCAGAAGTGGGATTGCAGGGTCAAATGGGAGCTCCATTTTTAATTTTTTGAGGAAACTCCATACTGTCCTCCATAGTAGCTGCACCAGTCTGCATTCCCACCAGCAGTGCAGAAGGGTTTCTTTTTCTCCACATCCTCTCCAACACTTTTTGTTTGTTGATTTGTTGATGATAGCCATTCTGACAGGTGTGAGATGATACCTCATTGTTGTTTTGATTTGCATCTCTTGGATGATTAGTGACTTTGAGCATGTTTCCATATGTCTTTTGGCTTTCTGAATGTTCTCTTTTGAAAAGTATTGATTTAGGGCCTTTGCCCATTTTTTGATTGGATTGTTTATCTTCCTTTTGTTAAGTTGTGTGAGTTCCCTATAAATGTTGGAGATTGAACCTTTATCAGTGATAACATTGGCAAATATGTTCTCCAAAGCAGTGAGCTTTCTTGTTGTTTTGTTGATGGTTTCTTTCGCTGTGCAGAAGCTTTTTATTTTGATGTAGTCCCATTTGTTTATCTTCTCTTTAGTTTCCAAGCCCTAGGAGCTGTATCGGTGAAGAAATTGCTTCGGCATATGTCTGAGATTTTGTTGCCTATAAATTCCTCTAGTATTTTTATGGTTTCCTTTCTTATATTTAAGTCCTTTATCCATTTTGAGTTCATTTTTGTGCATGGGGTAAGTTGGTGGTCTAGTTTCATTTTTTTTTTTTGCATATATCTGTCCTATTTTACCAACACCATTTATTGAAGAGTCTGTCTTGACTCCATTGTATGTTCTTGTCTCTTTTGTCAAATATTAATTGAGCATACTGATTTGGGTCAATGTCTGGGTTCTCTATTCTATTCCATTGATTTATATGTCTGTTCTTGTGCCAGTACCAGGCAGTTTTGAGAACAGTAGCTTTGTAATATAGCTTGATATCTGGTATTGAGATCCCACCTACTTTGTTCTTTCTCAGGATCTAGAAGAAATAAAAGGGTGGGAAAGAACACAGACACAAAATATAAAAATGACTACAAACAAGTACCTTTCAATAATAATTTTAAACATAAATGGACTAAGTGCTCCAATAAAAATACACTGAGTGGCTGAATGGATAATAAAACATGACCCATATATTTTCTGTCTACAAGAGACCTACCTCAGAATAAGGGACTCACAGAGACTGAAAGTGAAGGGATGGAAAAATATATTTCAGTCAAATGGAAATGAAAAAAAAAAGCTGGGGTATATATATTGGACAAAATAGACCTCAAAGTGAAGGCCAACAAGAGATAAGGAAGGCCACTTCATAATACTAAAGGGATTGACACAACAAGAGGACATAACCCTGATAAGCATAATGCACCCAATGCAGGAGCACCCAAATACATAAAAAAACTGGAAGATATCAAGGGAGAAATCAATAACAATACAATCATAGTAAGGAACTTTAATACACCTGTGACATCACTGGATAACTCCTCTAGACAGAAAATCAGCAAAGAAACAGCAATCCTAAATGACTCACTAGATCACATGGACTTAATTGACATCTTCAGAACATTTCACCACAAAGCTGTGGAATATACCTTCTTCTCAAGTGTACATGGGACATTTTCAAAAATAGACCACATATTGGGTCACAAGCAAAGTCTCCACAAATTCAAGAAAATTGAAATCATATCAAGCATCTTCTCAGACCACAATGGCATAATATTAGAAATAAACTACAATAAAAACAATCCAAAACACTCAAACTCTTGGAAGCTGAATAGCATGTTATCACATACTAGGGGCCCGGTGCACAAAAATTTGCGCACTCAGGGGGTGGGGGTCCCTTAGCCTGGCCTGTGCCCTCTTGCAGTGTGGGACACCTCGGGGGAGATGTCCACCTGCTGGCATGCCTGGCCAGCCTGGGTGAGGGGCTGAGGGCCATTTTCAGGCTGCCCACAGCCCCTTCAGGGTTCGTGCACTGGGGGATGGGAGGGCTGATGAGTGCAGGCCTGGACGTTTCCCACTGGAGGGCACACGATCGCACATGCCTGGTGGGCCCCCACTGCTGAGGGGACACACTTGGCACAAAGCTTGGTGGCGAGCCAGGGGCGGATGCTGGTGCAGGATCCCTCGGTGGGGCCCTGCTGCTGAACAAACACACCCAGGGTGGAGCCAGGCAGCGGACTGGCTTCAGATTCTCTGCACTGTGCAGCAGACGCTCCCGCACACCCTGTGGAGGCTCCTGGGGACAGATGAAGGTAGCGTACCCTGGACAGGGTGCTCCCACATGCCCCTGAGGAGGCCCCCGGGGTGGAGCCAGGCAGCTGACCCAAGATGAGTGCTCCTGGACGCCCCGCAGAGGCCCCCAGGGGGCGGAGCCAAGCAGCGGACCCAGGATGGCTGCTCCTTCAAGCCGCATGGAGGACCCACTCTCCCGCACACCTGGTGAAGGCCTCCAAGGGGCGGAGCCAGGCAGTGGACCCAGGATGGGCACTCCTGGATACCCCAAGGAGGCCCCAGGCTGGACCTCCCCCCCCCCCACTGAGCTGATACACCTGGCACAGCTATGCCGGCTGCAGAGGCTTCCAGTGCAAAGCCACCCTGCCAGCCTCTATCTCGGCTGGGTTAATTTGCATACAGCCACTCATTGGCTGGTGGGCGTGGCTGTGGCCATGAGCAAAGGCTCAGCCAGCCTAAACAGGCATTTGCAACAGAAGCCTCTGGTTTGCTCTAGCTCCATGGCTGCTGGCCTACATCTTGGCTGGGTTAATTTGCATACAGCCACTCTGATTGGCTGGGAGGCATGGCTTGGTTGGTGGGCATGGCTGTGAGCAGAGGTTCAGCCAGCCTAGGCAGGCAGTTGCAACAGAAGCCTCTGGTTTGCTCTAGCTCCATGGCTGCTGGCCTACATCTTGGCTGGGATAATTTGCATACAGCTGCTCTGGTTGGCTGGGAGGCATGGTTTGGCTGGTGGGCATGGCTTAGGTGTCTTGGGTAACAGTCAATTTGCATATTACTTTTTTATTATATTAGATTGATTGGGTTACCAATGAGATCAAAGAAGAAATTAAAAACATCCTGTAAACTAATGACAATGAAAACACAACAATCCAAAACCTATGGGACACAATGAAAGCAATCCTGAGAGGGAAATTTATAGCTCTGCAGGCCTACCTCAAAAAACAAGAAAAAATGGTAGTAAATCATCTAACCCTACAACTCAAAGAATTAGAAAGAGAGCAACAAGAAAAACCCACAGTATCCAGAAGGAAGGAGATAATAAAAATCAGAGCAGAAATCAATGACATAGAGACAAAAATAAAAATAAAATACAAAAGATCAATGAAACCAAGAGCTGGTTCTTGATTGATGAACCTCTAGCAGGCTCACCAAGAAGCAAAGAGAGAGGATCCATATAAACAAAAACATAAATGATAGAGGCGAAATAACAACAGATCCCACAGAAATACAAATGATTGTTAAAAAATACTATGAACAACTCTACTCCAAAAAACTAGACAACCTGGAGGAAATGGACATATTCCTAGGAAAATAAAACCTTCCAAAACTCAGTCAGGAAGAATCTAAAAATCTAAATAGGCCAATAACTATGGAAGAAATTGAAGCAGTTATCAAAAAGCTTCCAGCAGATAAAAGCCCAGGGCCAGATGGCTTCACAGGGGAGTTTTACCAAACACTCAAGGAAGAACTAAAACCTGTCCTCCTGAGACTACTCCAAAAAATTCAGGAGGAAGGAACACTCCCAAGCTCATTCTATGAAGCCAGCATCACCCTAATACCAAAACCAGATAAAGACAACACAATGAAAGAGAATTACAGGCCAATATCCCTCATGAATATAGATGCCAAAATCCTCAACAAAATCCTAGCAAATCAGATCCAGGAGTGCATCAGAAAGATCATACACCATGACCAAGTAAGATTTATCCCAGGGATGCAAGGATGGTACAATATCCGCAAATCAATAAATGTGATACATCACATAAACAAATTGAGAGATAAAAAACACATAGTCATATCAGTTGATGCAGAAAAAGCATTTGACAAAATCCAACATCCATTTTTGATAAAAACTCTCAGCAAGGTGGGAATGAAAGGATCATACCTCAACATAATAAAAGCCATATATGACAAATCCACAGCCAACATCGTGCTCAATGGACAAAAACTAAAACCATTTCCCCTAAGAACAGGAACAAGACAGGGATGCCCCCTTTCACCACTCCTGTTCGACATAGTACTGGAAGTATTAGCAATTGAGATTAGACAAGAAGAAGAAATAAAAGGCATCCAAATTGGAAAAGAAGAAGTAAAACTGTCCTTATTTGCAGATGACATGATATTATACATAAAAAACCCTAAAGACTCCATTAAAAAAACTATTAGACTTAATAAGTGAATTCAGCAATGTAGCAGAATTCTCACTTCTTTCAAACTTGTCTGGGAAGATGTCACATAAAGTTGAAGAAACAAAGCTAATGAAAGTTATGAAGGCTTATGTATTCAATAATATGATTCTGAACTAGATACTTATTGTGGGGGTGGAGGGAGAGTTTGGAAATTAGAGAAACTGTGTAGAAAGAGGCAAGATTTTATGAGCTTATGGTTATGAAGGGAGAGATTGAAAAGGCAGGTTTTAAAGGAGGCTTAGACTCAGACCTGGGTGATTAGCACTGGAGAATATTCCCTACAGGAACTGCAGAGTTGAAAAGAGGAGAGTGTCTTCCAGTAAAAAATTAAAATCTTGATCTTTGCCATGTTAAACATGAGGTGGTAATGAGACAGCAGGAAGCTACTTTGGCGCGGCAGCAGGCAAACATGCCTGAACAGCTGGAGGAGTGTGGCATGCAGAGGTAAAACTGACTAATTCATTAGCTAATCATACCTTTCAATTACACTGCACTGAGCTTTATGGTTTACAAAATACTTATCATATACATCTTCTGCATCCTGGAAACAACCCTGTGAGGCAGATATTATTAACTACTTTTTACAGTGAAGGGGGCTGATGCTCTGAGGGACACTTGCTTTGGCCATGGACTCATTAAGTGCTGGAATTGTGGCTCAGCTTAATTGTTTTTTCTTGCCAAGGTTAGCATGCCTTTCACAATTATAAAAGCTCATTTCTATTGTTCTCTTTGGAGATGGATAGGCCCAAACTTTTTGAAATGAAATTCCCCTGATAATAGTTTTATCAAGTGTAACGTTTTCCCAGATGAAGGTTACATGGGAAATGATCAAGAGCCTTGGTCTGAAGTTCAGAATCCCCCAGTGATTTTTGGAAAACTGGGTGTAAGAATCATTGCAGTTTCTCCTTAATGTCAATTACCCTCTTCTTCTTGCTGGCAAAGCCAAACCTCATGCAGGAAAAAGTGACCTTCATTCAATTCTGATTGCTCTCGACCAATCAAGGGCATTCCATTCCCTTTACCTACGAATGAATGTGGGTGGGGGAGTGGGGCAGTAAGGGCAAAGGCAATGTCATGGCAGGCCCAAGAGGCATCTGCAAAAAGGGGTTTCTTGTTATTACAAAAGAGATTAGGAATAGACGCTCCCGTTTCTCTCTGTGGGAGACACCATGTCTGAATGTGTTGCCAGAACTGCATCAATCGTCTTATGTGCGTTAGTTTAAAAGCCATCACAACAAAGATGTCAGAACCAAGGAGAAGTGGAAAAAACTGAGTACTCGATGACATTCTTAAAACATCTACCTTGAAAAATCTTGAAACTTTTTCTACCTCTTGATTTATACATGGAATAATATATTTCCATTGTTTAAAGGAATTTGAGCTGGGAGTTTCTGGTTCTTATAGGTGAGTCATGCATGTATTCATGCATGGGTGGGGTCCAGCCATGCTAGCCCATCTCAAATGGGCCAAGCCAGCTGGGGGAGGGGACACAGGAGGTTGGCCAGCTAGCCCACCTCCTCATCGAACTCCCAGTGAAGGGGACAATTTGCATATTAGCCTTTTATTATATAGGAGGATATCTTTTTAACTGATATTATCAGTGTCAGCCTTTATTTTGGCAAATTAATCTCAAAATTAAATGCCCTAAGTGCAGAGCTTTTCTCACAAAGTTGTACTGGAAAATGTAATTTCAATTGCTTTCTCAATATATATACCAAATGTACATATTTTTGTCAACAAATGTGGATGTAACCGGGTTATTGCTCTTTTGGTAAGCAAAGTACAACTCAGAAGACAGGTTTCCATCTCATGTCACTCCTGGTGATTTCCTTACCTTCATGCTAAGCTAAGACTATTGGATGCATAGTTTCTGATTCATTCTCATGAATCTCAAGCAGAATTTGATAATCTCTTTCTCAAACTGTAATGTAAAATAATTACTCCCAGAAAAACTGATTTGTCTGTCTTTTTGTCATTCCTATCTTTTTTGTCTCTTTCTCAGTCTTATCAAAACCCTCTTACCAAGCATTAAGAATCTAGAACTCTGAGCACAGGTGAGTGCTGTTGTGGGGAACAGATGGGCTATGGATTGCTGAGAAACTTACCTAAAATAAACGATTGAACTTCTCCCAATTTAGGGGGAAAAATTCACCTCCAGAAAGTGTTTGTACATTATAAGTGCCCTTACAAAGCCCAAAGGTTTCAAAAAATTTAGTTTATTTGATAAATAGCATATATCTATTCATATTTGCTAAGATAATGTGAAATTGCATAAAGGCCAAAAAAAATTAGAAATTTTTATCATATGCATTGTCCAGTGATTTTTGGTAAAATTTCAATAATAAGTGATGACTATTTATACAAATTCCATTTTAAATCTAATAAATGTGCCCATTTCATGTTGTATAGCTCCCCTTATGTTAAATGCAAACAGTGGCTGTGAGTAATATTGATGCTTTAGCATGGATAAGTGGAATTCGTTATACAGTATATGAACTGCCAGCTCTGCTCTAGGAAATGTCACTTTTCCTAAAACTTTCCTAGTGAGTAACCATTTTTTAAAAATATATTTTATTGATTTTTGTTACAGAGAGGAAGGGAGAGGAGAGGGATAGAGACCTAGAAACATCAATGAGAGAGAAACATTGATCAGCTGCCTCCTGCACACTCTTCCCACTAGGGATGTGCCAGCAACCAAGGTACATGCCCTTGACCGGAATCAAACCTGGGACCCTTCAGTCTACAAGCCGACACTCCATCCACTGAGCCAAACCAGTTAGGGCATGAGTAACCATTTTTAATAAATAAAATAAAATATGTCCCTAGGAGACTCAATAGTTCTTTAATATATACACACACACACACACACACACACACACACACACACACACACACACACTAGAGGCCCCAAAGCATGAAATTCATGCAAGAGCAGGCCTTCCTTCCCCTGGCCTCCAGCACTGGCTTCCCTCTGGCACCCAGGACCCAGGCTTCCTCCAGAAGGACCATATTATGCTTTTATTATTATGGATATTTTAAGTAAAGCATGTATCTCAAAACTAGAGTCCTTTGTATTGCTTAATCTGGAAGCTATTTCTGTCTTGTTCTTTGGAGATTCTTTATTATTATTATCATTATTATTATTAGAGTTGCCCAATATTGTGCCTTAAGTGGACAAAGTTGGAGGGTGAATAGTTAGATTTTATTGTTTTAATTATTCAACTTTTGGATTTCCTTTGTTAGTTTCAAAGAAAAATAAGACTTTATTTCATTTGAAAGATATAAATGATAGCAAATTCCTATTTGAAATTGTTAGACTGTGATTATCAGTACAACTATATAACCTTATATATGTAAATCACTAAAGTTCATGGTAAGCTTGACATTTACAGAATTAATGAACTAAATAATTAAGTGACCTAGTAAATAAATTGGTAAACCAGAACTATTAATATTTATTGAATTCTTTGGTGTCACTTAAATAATAATTTTTTGCATAATTTTAAAGAATTACAGTGAAGGAACATTAGAATTGAAAACCCATTCAGTGAAGAAACATTATTTTTATAAATCCATCATTATGTCTCTTTTTATTGAATTCATTTCTATTCAGTTTAGAAAAAGGGCAATTCTTATATCGATGACTAACAGTCCTCAACTTCGGAGGTTTTTTTCTTTCTCCCTCACTGAGACAAAGGGTTCAGGATCATTTACTGCTTTGAAAAACCACAGCCTAAAATGAGTAATTAGCATACAAATATAATTTTAGAAATCCCCTATTTGATGGTGTATATCATATGTGTTTCAGAATTTTTAAGCTCCTCTAGTACATTAAAAAGGCATTTTTACTGGTTATCTTCGAATAGCATTTTTCTAGTCTCCAAAAATGACTATCTTCATTTTTCTCTTCAAACACCCTTTTGAAAATCAGATTGTAACTATTATAATAACTGAGCAGGACTAAATACAACCAACACTGAATTTGGAACATTGAAATGTTCAGTAATGAGAGAGAAGTAGAAGTAAACTGTGTCTTCTGTATCCATACTAATTGCTTGCCGATGACAGCCCTCCATAGAATGAGAAATTATTGAATCATAAGTATTCAATTCTTTCCACTAGAAGGAAAACATTCAAGTGCTTAAGTAAAAATAAAAGATAACAAGAGTTATGGCTGTAATGGTTTTCTCACCTCATATGAAAGAAGATTATGATCCCTTAAATTAACCAGCATTTATTGCAGCCTATCATGACCTTGACACTGTCCCAGGCACAATGAGACATACAGAAGAAAAAGAAGATACAGTCCATGGCTTCTTATAATCTAAGTGAGAAGAGTCAACTAATACACAGAAATTAGTATCAAGCTGTATGGAAGTGATAATAGCCTCAACTATTGCATACAAAACATCCTGTAGCTCTGTGGGCTGAAGAAATGCACTAGAGTATTTTTAAAATTTTCTAAGACCCTGTGGCAATATGGAAGACTACATATCCTGAAAATCTTTCTGACAGAGAACATCTAGAAATGTTCATAAAATATAACAATTTTAAAAAATATGAACCCGGATTTGCAACAAATTAAGGAAAATTTCCAAGGTCCCAAGATGAAAGGAATTTCCAACCAGAGTAGGAAATAAAAGCTGACTCAAACGCTGTCCTGGAGGATGGCCATCCTGATTACCAACAGCCTCAGAAGACAGCACAGTGCTCTGGATCTTCACACAGAACAGGGAGTGGGGACTTTCAAAGGGCTCCACCAACTATGTCAAACCCAAAGGCTGATGGGGCCAAATCAGCAAGGTTTAAGTGTATGAGGGCCACAAAAAAACAAAAGCTTCAATTTTCATAGAAACGTAGGTTTATTTTGATAGAGACAAGCTGAATACAAAGGCTGAAATAAATGAGTCATCGTTAACATAAAATAATATAACATTTTAATGAAAATTAATTTTTCTCTTGAACATTAACTTACCAGACACCGAATAACTGTACAAATTAATAAGCATAATGCAAATAAACCTATTTTTTTTGTTCTCCAAAAGCAAAATATTTCCAGTTGTGCACACCAAACAAGTCCGTACAAGACTAGTGATGTGGCCATCAACTACTAAATATTTCCTGCTGGTATTAATGGAGAGAAATGGTGTGCCTGCGCATAAGACATGTAAGGGAATGAATGCAACACAATTATAGTACTCAGGCATTAGCAAACATTGTAGTTTGTTATTGATAATTATGGATGACAGGATATTGTAAAAATTAAGTTACAAAATTTTTATTAAAACGTTTCTTACATACCATATTGGCTTGGCTGCAAAAATATTCATTGTGGGCTGCAAGATTGACATAACGTATTTTCTGGCTTAAAAGACGACTTTTAACCCAGGAAAATCTTCTCAAAAGTCGGGGTTCATCTTATACGCCCGGTGTCATTTTATAGGGCAGGTGCTGAAACTTCTGAGCCAGACTAGAAAATCTGCAGTTGCTGCATACGGTGGGGGGAGCTCAAAAACAGCCGCACTCCATTCATTTCAATGGAGCCGGACGGAGACCACAAGTGTCTCCAGTCAGCTCCTTTTTGTGCCAAAGATGGTCTCTGTCCAGACTTCTTAACCCAGGAAAATCTCCAAAGTTGGGGATCACCTTATATGCCCAGTTACCTTATACCCCGGAAAATACAGTACTTGGGCTAGACAGTCAATGAAATTGTAAATTAAACAATAAATAAATCCTGCCCTAGCTGGTTTGCCTTAGTGGATAGAGAGAGCACTGGCCTGTGGACTGAAGGGTCCCAGGTTCGAATCCAGTCAAGGGCACATGCCCTGGTTGTGGGCTCCATCCCCAATTGGGGCTGTGAAGTAGGCAGCCAATCAATGATTCTCTCTTATCATTGATCTCATTGATCTTATCATTACCTTTCTCCCTCCTCCTTCCTCTCTGAAATCAATAAAAAAATATTATTTTTTAAATAATCCTTCCACTGGCAAATGGAAATGAAACCTTTTTAGACCTGTGTCCTGGGTTAAGTCTCTCCTCAGAATTTGTAAATGTAGGCCTGACCTTATGTGAATTTGGGGATCAAATTACACCTCCTTCCAAGTTTGTGAGATCCCAAGAATCAATGTACATTGCTCCTAGGTTGATAGCATTCCAGGCCACTCAGTGGAAGTCATACGAATCTCTTGCGAGACACTTATCTTTTAATCCAGATCCTGAAGGATCCCCAAAAGTAAGATTCTGTTGGGTATGGGTCACAGTGGAAAATTACAAAACATATGAGTAAATACAGTTCTTTGGATGTTGTGAAACTTGGGACACAGAAGAATTATTTAACAGAAAAGATGAAGAGATGCTGGAAAAATATGGATAAATTCCCAAAGGGAGATTATTGTGTGGGCTTGGTCCTGAAATTGGAGAATAAGCCAGCAGCGAATAAATAATTGAGAAGGCGGCCCTTTTGTTTTGCTTTAGAAGGATCTGCATTTTAGAAGTTATTTTATCAGTGAAAAAATACTCAGATCGATGGGCATGTCTAAAAATAGCCTTAGTTCACCTGTCCAATTGAAATGTTCATATTAAAGAAATCACCAGTGATTTGGCAGGTGGAGACAGAAAAGCTAACCACTTTTTAAAACATTATATATATACACATACACTGAGTGGCCAGATTATTATGACCACCTGATGTTTGTAGGCAAATTAGCTATAATTTCGAGCTGAAGTTGCTAGAAGGCCAGAACATTATAAATAGGAAATCAGGTTGTTTATCAAGACAGTAGAAATGATTTTTTTTCCTGAAGATATGGGTAAACAACGCGATTTAACAGCCTTTGAATGTGGGATATATTTGAACATGAGTGGCCAGATTATTATGACCACCTGATGTTTGTGGGCAAATTAGCTGTACACTGCATCGTATGTGATATAGAAGCTGAAGGCCTGTTCAAACACCTTTGCTGTCTGAAGTTACCAAGAAAAAAAATCTCCAATTCACACAAGAACACAAGGATTGTACAGTCGAGCATTGGAAAAGTCATGTGGTCCGATGAATCACATTTCAAGTTACATCATGCAGATGCCAGAGTGAGAATTTGGTGGAAACAGCATGAGAGCATGCACCCCACATGCATGAGTACAACCCTTCAAGCTGGTGGGGGCAGTGTTATGGTTTGGGGCATGTTTTCCGGGCATGATTTGGGCCCTTTAATTCCTGTGGAACAATGTCTGAATAGCACAACATACCTAAGAATCGTTGCTGATCAGGTTCATCCTATCATGTTGATGGAGATGGCTTCTTCCAAAGAGACAATGCGCCATGCCACGGTGCTCATATTGTGCGGGAGAGCTTTCAAGAACATGAGGGAGACTTTACCTTGCTTAGGTGGCCCCCACAATCACCAGATCTCAATCTAATTGAGCATTTGTGGGACAAAGTTAGACGAGCTATCAGGCAGCTGGTTCCACAACCATCAAATTTCACAGAACTGGACAGTGCTATTCATCAGGCATGGTGTCAGATTCTTCGCATCACCTTTCAACATCTCATGGAGTCAATGCCAAAAAGAATCGCTGCAGTATTGAAGGCAAAAGGTGGCCCAACGAAGTACTGATGGGGTGGGTGGTCATAATAATCTGGCCACTCAATATATATATCCCATGTTCAAAGGCTGTTAAATCGAATTGTTTACCCATATCTTCAGAAAAAATCACTTCTACTGTTGTGTGTTGTGGTGAACAACCTGTTTCCCTATTTATAATGGTCTGGCCCTCTAGTAACTCCAGTGCAAAATTATAGCTAATTTGCCTACAAACATCAGGTGGCCATAATAATCTGGCCACTCAGTGTGTGTGTGTGTGTGTGTGTGTGTGTGTGTGTGTGTGTGTGTGTTCCTTTAGCAATATTTAAAATAACTCACTTGGCTTAAATCTAGTTTTTAATATATTTTTATTTATTTCAAATTGGAAGAGAGATGGAGAGAGAGAGAGAAGCATCAGAATCATTTATTGGCTACACATCCCCTACTGGAGATCAAGCCCACAACCTGGAATCTAATTGTGACCTCCTGGTTCATAGGGCCACGCTCAAACACTGAGACACACTGGCCAGGCTTAATTTTTTTACTTTTTACTCCTTGGGTTTGCTACTTATTGATTCAGCAGTTGGTTGGACCAGGAAGTAGATAAATGACAAGATAATCCTTGTCACAGAGAATTAAGATTTAGTCATTTATTCGAGCTCGTTGAGTAATGAGTGTTTTTAAGTCACAGATGTCATCATTGCCATAGATGTCTTCATGCTTTATAACCCTCTGTCCAACCTCAAACTTTCTAAGGAGTGTAATCTAGTTGTTTTTAATGATTATTGTGTCAGTGGGTATGAAGGTCACCTGACAAAGTACACATTACTGTGCAAAGACTCAGACAAGAATTCTCAGCAGGGGAGGAAGACATTTGATAATCTTATACATTTAAATAAATGTTTCTTATTTCACTGGAATCAATACTGACCATGCAGTGCAGAAAGAGTTCCACAAAAAAATCTTAAAATCAGAAAATATACGAACATGAGAAAAAAAATATCTTCAGAAAATCACCAGTCCCATATTTCCCATATATAGTTTGTCAAAATATGTAAAACTTAGAAGTAATCAAAGAGATCAAATATATTTGCACAAGTGTGTATGATTTCTTAGCAGACGGTTAAATGCTGAACTATTTTAACAGAACCAGGATAGGAAAAATATCTGGGAAGTCATTCTAAAGATATCATTTTTAAGTGATCACTTGGGACAGCTTTTTAAAAACTTAATGATCTATCCTAAAGTTGAAATCAATTGTCATCTATGTGTGATGACATAAACACAATGTTGCTTATGATGTTTTAAGATGTGGACTGGAATTGCAAATGTACCAACAAAAAGAAGACAAAACTTGAGAAATGGTCCTATAAAAGAATCACTAGCATAAGACCACATCAATTGGTGGGCACTACATTTGACCGTACTCTAAGAACTGTCTTTATGATTAATTTGCATCTCTGATACTGAATTGATAGCGCAGTGATCTGCATTGATTATTACGGTGACTGCAATAACCAAATTAGACATGGCTTACTAGTGCAAATTGACTAATCTATCAACACATAAATTTTCAGGAAAAATAGTGATTGTTACATATCACCAGGAAAGAAATTACCCTATACTTATCAGATCTGCTAGGCCCATATTGTACTGACACATATTGTATTTTAAATAAACACATTGACCTTAGAGCCATAGATGATGTTCTTCACAACAGTAAAAACCTGTATTTAATCCTGAATCCTTAGGTATAATTTTTTTTTTTAAATGGCCTTTAGGTGGTTGAATTGTCTCTTAGAAAAATCACTAGGATGATCTACTCTTTTAATATGACCTGATCGTTAGTTACTAGAAGACTGCAAATTTTGGTCATTCTAACAGAAATCAAACTCTAATTGCAATGGATATCTATGATCAATTTTTTGAGATTATGTGTCTACTCTAAAGCATATTAACTTGTACTTCTATCCATTTCTAATAAAGCATTCTAGTGGCTAGTATTATTCTCATACCAGATACATTACAAATGTTAATTTAGAAATATAATAAAACTGGGTCTCAACATGATTATTAGAAAGAAAAGTTCTGAGACTAAATAAAATTACAAAGAAAATAAAAAGACTGTGACAATGAAGATTTGGGTGTTTCAGAACAATCTGTGATACTTTAAGATAAATTTGTGTCTGTGAATGTGTATATATCTCTTCTTTGCTGATGTGTAATTTAAAAGGAAGGTAAAAGTGCTGAGGAACTATGATAATTTAGTAAATTCAAAATTAAAGAGAAAGCCACAAGTGTATTCGAGTTAGTTTCTGGTAAATACAAAGATTTGGATTTTAAGGTCATAGGCCCACAGGGAATTAGCAGGACCTGAGGTGATGGATTCATGATCATTCTTGTTCAAAGCATTCAGCACCATCTATGTGATTCCCCCTTTGTGAAGCATCTCTCACTCTCCAATTAATCTACATATACAAGCCTCAGAGTTTACTATAAGAAAACATTTAAGATACATTTTTAAAAAACTGACAGTGATAAATTAGACTGGAAAGGGCATTGTTTTGAGAAAAAGTGATGGACACATGTTTCACTTGCTTTGGAAAGCAAATATAGTAGAGAAACAGGAATTTTAGGGGAAGATAGGCAAGTTTAGGGAGTTTTTAGAATTGGGGTCCAGGGAAAAAAACATAGGGCTATAGACAGGTAGAAGGTACATTTCCATAACACAAGAAAGACAGGTGCAGTTGTATTTTCATAAGACAAGGGAGCAGCAGCAGATACATTTACATAACACAAGGAAGCAGCAACAGGTATATTTTCATAAGACAAGGGAACTGGGAGTAGCCAAAAAAGGTCTATATTTACAAAATAAAGAAGGAAGAAATCCAGAAGGAAAAAAAGGACAATAAGGGAGGAGGGCCTCAGGAGTCACTATAGTAACCAATTCGAAAGGGAATATTGACCAATCAGAGGGGATATCTGGACACAGGCCTACAACCTTTATAAACCATGAAAATAGAAAGTCGATGGGACCTTTTCCCTCTCCCCATGTGGAGTCTGTACTTGTTCTCCAATAAATCTCCACCTTTGCTATACTGCCCTTTGTCCATGGATTCATTCTTTGACTTTGGTGGATAAGGAATCCTGGTTCCACCCAAAAATTTCGTATCAGTATGATTTAAAATTTCTTTGGGGAGCAGCCAGCTGCCAACTATTTGGATTGATTTAATTCAGTGTTCTCTGGCCTCCTGTCTTCAAAAGGAGCTCTTCAGATTGGCAGTGAGAGAGTCTTTTATTTGAACATTTAAGTAACGTGTAAAGATGGAAAAAAGATATAAATGCGAATAATTAAAAAGTAAATGAATAATACTGAAAGCAGAATACTTGAAAAGGCATGGTAGATTTTACATTCTCGGAAGATAGAAGCCGAATGTGTTAAGATCCTTTCAATATTTTCAGCTTTTGCTAGTATTAACAGTGGGAAGTACTCAACTGAGAGTGAAATGTCAGGAAAATTCTAGTAAAAATAAATTGGTGCAATTAGTAGGACAGACTGCTTGATTATTCCAAACATTTGCTTCACTTCTCCATTTTAGGGCATAATTCTGGACAGAGTTATAAAGAGAGAAGGTCATGAGGGCAATGGACAGGAGGAGGAGCAGAGGGGAAGAAATCAATATTACTTAAAAAATATATTAGAATTTAGAAACAATTTAGCAGTTATGATTTAATATTGGAGCTATGAATATTTGAGCAGTATAAAATACACTATTCAAAAGATAATAACAAAGAAACAAATAGTCTTTTATCACTATCTCTTAAGAACAATACATTTTGAAATTCTGTAGTTTCAGCTTGTTGTTTATACCAATAACAATGAAATAAACAAATATATCCTCCAAGCATTTTTATATACTAAACTAGAGGCCCAGTGCACAAAATTCATGCACTCAGTATGTGTGGGGGGATCCCTCACCCTGACCTGTGCCCTCTCGCAGCCTGAAAGCCCTCGGACCTAAGCCAGCAGTCAGACATTCTTAGCACTGCTGCAGAGACAAGAGAGGCTCCCACCACCGCTGCTGCACTCACCAGCTGTGAACCTGGTTTCTGGCTGAGCAGTGCTCCCACTGTGGGAGCCCACTGACCATCAGGGGGCAGCTCCTGCACTGAGTGTCTTCCCTCTGGTGGTAAGTGTGCATCATAGCAACCGGTCATTCTACTGTCAGGCCAAAACCAGCTCTCTGACATCCCCAAGGGGTTTTGGATTGGAGAGGGTGCAGGGCAGGCCCAGGGATTCCACCAGTGCACAACTGGGGCTGGGGAGGGACAGGAGGTTGACCAGCCAAGGAGGAACCGCAGGAGGGCTCCAGGGCATGTGCAGCCCACCTCACTCATTTCCAATTGGCTGGACCCCAGCAGCAAGCTAACCTACTGGTAGGAGCATCTGTCCCCTGCTGGTCAGCAAGCTAACCTGCCATTCGGAGCATTTGCCCCTGCTGGTCAGTGCACATCATAGCAAGCGTTTGAACGGCATTAGCATACCATTAGCATATTACACTTTGATTGGTTGAATGGATGACCAGACACTTAGCATATTAGGCTTTTATTATATAGGATATTTTCTTTATTTTTATACCCGAGTTGAAAATGCTCTGTTAATTTAGTAATATATACAACCCTTAAACCAAAATCAACACATGATATAATTTAAGATAATAAAACCAAATTAAGAACTGAAGTGTTCAACTTTCAAAACTTCGCTGAGCAAGATGACGATCTGAGCTAAGTTTGATTTATGAGCTTACTGCCTAGTTATGTCAGGATACTTGCTTGGGAGATTTGGAACAGTTTCTTCTCTAAATAATTACCTTCCAGAATGTTTCTGAACAACAAGCATTCCTATCAATGAGGAACCTTCACTTTTAGCTCATTTTCAGTTTTAATTACCTTTAAAAGTCAGTAAGACAACATATGAATGTTCACATCTTATCAAACAACTTTCCACATTTAAGACTTTCAATCTCCAGAAAGAGTCTGAGTTCATCGCCATCAAGAATTCTTATTCAGATGAAGTCATGACCTACATAAAAATTTCCTTTGCCCTTTGTCTACCCAATAAATATGCTAAGAATGGAAGGAAGGATGCAGTTAGGAAATCTAGAGTGACTAAAAAGCCTGCTTCCGTAAATAATTAGAAAAAGATACATATGGGGAGGCCAAGTGAAATTGTGAAGGGCAGGCCCAAGAAATACCTTGAAACCATAGAAAACTGATCTTAACACATTTTTTTTTTTTGCGGGAAACGAGTAAAATCAGATCCACCAGGGAGACTGTCAATGGACGTGAGGAAACATACATTGGAACCTCTAGTTAGAACCGGCAAAAATAAAAATGTTTTACGTTGTTGTCATGTGTGTGCCGCTCATAAACTACGCAGTGAAATGCGGTACATGTGCAAGTTTTGTAATGTACCCCTGCACAAAGGAAAGTGTTTCCAATGCTACCACACAGTGAAGCATGCTATTTGGCAGGAAAATGCCTGATTACAAAGTGATAAATAAAAAACTTATTGCTCAGTATGCATTCTAGTTAAAGTCTTCTGTCCTTTTATTGTAGAAAATATCTCCACCATTGATCAAATATTGATACTATCCATATCTAATCTAATAAAAGAGTAATATGCAAATTGACCCTCACTCCATCACACCCACAAGCCATGCCCACCAACCATCAGGAGCAGATATGCAAATTAACTCAACTAAGATGGCGGCACCCAGTCCGCCTCAACCCCACAACTGAAGTAGCCAGGGCTGTTAGCCAAGCAGGTGGTGGGGAAAGCAGGGGGGCCAAGGGGCAGAGCCATCAAACACAGAAACCTGGGAAGGGGCAGAGCTGGCAATTGGGGGGGAGGTATTGGGGTCTTCTGCCTAGGCCTGCATCCTAGGCCAGAGGCCACTGACCTGGGTAGGGGTGGAGCTGGGATTGGACAAGCAGGGGTAGAGCCAGTGATGGGAATGAACTACAGAGGAAACACCTTTTCTTAAAACTCATTGACTAAGCTTCCTGTATGCCACTAGCAATATTCTTAGTAACTTGGGTAATAAGAATCCAAAAAGGCATCTAGGGTTTTTCCACCACACTCCTGGAGAAAAAAAAATGAAGGTCTACTGCTGGAGGGCTAAGAAATGTCATATCCTGCCCTAGCCAGTTTGGCTCTGTAAGGGCAGAAGGGCAGTGCGAGAGTGCAGACCTGCCAATAGGGATGCAGAGGAAATGCCGGGCCCAGGACCTTCCCTCGACCAATCAACAGAGGCTACACGCGTTGCCCCACCCACTACTTCAGGCTCTATAAATCCTTTGTTTTGCCTGAAACCTGCACTTCCTGCCCTGCCGCATGGCTGTGTCAGTGGCCGGTGGAGGCGTGGGAAGTCCAAGTTAACTTGAATAATAAAGGCCCTCATGTTTTTACAGTGGTTTTGGGGCTCGTTCGTAGTCTTTGGGGATCACGACATCTGGGTACAAGATTTGGGGGCTCGTCCGGGATCCCCAAGACCTCCGAGGGATCCCCGAACCAGAGAGCCTGATTGACCGTGGTATGTGTCTTGTCTGTCTTGTCTGTCTTTTTGTGTGAGCTCATTTCTGGGATGGTTAAGCCTGAAAGAACTTAGGCGAGATGTCGCCGAATAAGTTACAGCAGGCAAGAAGCTGGAAGACGTTCCATGCTTCACAGGAGGGACCGGAAGTGGCCTTCCACGAATCTGGAGAGATGGGACATGCCTCTCCACAAATTAAGATTGGAGGGATGGAAATTTCCCTCCAGAATTTCAGACAGGAAAGAAGGGTTTGCCTCTCTAGGGTCTGAAACGAGACAGGTCGCTCCCGCCTTCAGTTTTGCTTCTACAGAGTTGGAAGGTATTCCGTTTCTGTGTTTCTGTGTTTTATTCTGTTCTGGAGAATTGGGTACTGTTTCGTTTATCTGCTTAACTGCTCTGTTTGCTGTGGCAGGGTGCCAGCAGCTGTTTTCTCCCCACAGGTCACAACCTCCAAAAAGGAGGCTACTGAATGGTTTACTGAATGGTTTTCTGAAACTCCGCTGTTTTTATGTAAATGCAGTACTCCCCGGTGTAAAAGTGTTTCTCCCTTTGTTCCTTTCAACCGGGTCCTTCCCTGCAACGTAGTAACAGCTTAGTTTGGGAATTGCTCAAACCTTACTGCCTTGGGTCAGGTTCTCTGTAAAATCTGGTGAGCTTTACTAACAAAGGGCTGGTTAATTGCCGAAAAATGGCCAGAGAGGTGCCTCAGGCCTAGGTCATAGAAATCCAGCTGAAGGCTCAGGCAGGAATGTGCTTAATTTGCATTTTAAATTCCTCAGGTTTCCAGCAAAAACTGCTTCTTGAAAGATAAAAGTCTTGATCTAGATTTACGGTATAAAGGTTTAAAATGTGATGTATATTGTCTGAGCTTTGTCTCGTTAAGTTATGTAATATAAGCAAGTTAAAGGGGTTTGTTCTGGCGGCTGAATGGCCTGGGGCAATGCACGTGGTTCCCATGGATCCGCCATCTTGGAAAGGCAGGGCCGCCCCCTCCCTCTGAATTAGACAATCACAAAAGGAAATGTTGCTTACTGAACTAAAATGGGATATTTTTAATTTGCCTGCTCTTAGTTTTTATTACAGAAGGTTTATTATACTTTGTTGAATGTATATTTTCTTGACAGTAAAAGTGTGCTTAAAGTATATTGATAAATGTATGCACCAAGGTTTTAATGGGAAATGTTATCTGTCTTTATTGTTTAAATATGCATCTTTGTTGCTTGCTTAATGTTGTTTACCTAGTGAATTTCTGTTTGGGTATGAATGTGTTGCTAATCTAAAAAATGCTGGCTGTTTAAGGTTTCTAAAAGTGAAAAATTTTATACAAGTTGCTGGACATATGACAAAAAGAATAAAAGTAAAGACAGTGGGAATTAAGGTTAAAAATAAGAAGCTAAGCTAGTAAATGGGAAATTACTAAATTTGGCTGGTCTGAGTGCAGTGGTGTCTTACAACTAATTGATCACAGCCAATCTAGTCCTGTGCCAGAATACTCTTTAAGCACCTCCCTATGATGTTTGTATAGCCTTACCATGTGTCATGTGTAGTAGCAAAAGATTTAGCTGTTAGAAGCGGCCACAGTGTAAGTATAGTAATCTTAATTTTCTTACAGATTTGAATTCAGTTGTCAAAAGGACAGGTGCCCAACTGGGCAAAGAAGAATACCATCAGATTTTTGTGTCTATTGAGAGACGATTGTATACTGTCTTGCAGGCCTGTGTGACCATGCCCATGTCAAGGCTGGCACAAACCTCAACTGTAGGAACAATTAAGCCTAAGAGTTCTAACTGACTGAAAAGTATGAAAAGTGTGGTTTTGGTGTATAAAGAAAAATGTTTAAAGTTAAATGAATGATAGGTCAGTAAGCTGGGATGAGTAGAATAGGGAAACTGAGCAGAAATTTTGTCTTCCCTAAACCAAGGACACTTAGGGGAGGCCTGGTCGCTGATCTGCCATGGGAACTGCCAGATGGCTCAGCACAGCTTCTCCTGGGTGGAGCGACCTCCCAGATGGCCCTGTCCTTGGCAGTGCCGGGGGAAGGAAGAGTGGAAATTTTAAAGTCAGTGTCATTTCTACAAGTGTCTCATGGTAAGTGATTGCAGGTGATTTGAAATGCTGCTTAATCCTATTTTAGAAAATGCACTTTTGTATTTGTAAAGAAAGAATTCTTGCTGTCCTCGGGGCCTGGCTAAGAACCACGCCCCAGTGCTAATCAAGGTAAAGCCTGGAGCAGTCTGTTAAAATCTGCTAGTCAAAGGAAATAAAGGCTAGGGACAAAGAAAGCAGGCAGTCTAGAGGCCTGCTTCTTCATCAGACAGGGCTCCAGAGAGACGTGACCTTGTTGTAT
>PVJC01012535.1:0-39533 GCA_004026665.1 Murina feae
GAGGAGGAAGAGGAAGGAAAAGGGGTAGAATGGGAGGAGGGGTAGAGGGGGAGAAAGAGGGGAGAGGAAAGAGAAAAGGGGAGGAGGGGAAGGAGGGTGGAGAGGAAGAAAGGAGATAAGGAGGAGGGAGGAGAAAGAGGAGAGGAGGAAAAAGAGGAGGAGGAGATGTAGAGGGGAAAAGATGGAAGGAAGGTAGAGGAAGAAGGAAGGCTGCACCAATGGAAATGACAGGCCCCTAAAAGAAACAATAGCCTCTCCTCCCTGGGCCAGGTGGAGCTGTGGGTCAAGGGCAAACACCAGAGTTCAGATAAAGTAGGCAGGACTGAGAAGAGAGCATATAGAGATCAAGATGGTCACCCAATGGAAGACAATGAGGCCATGAATGCAATAAGGATACCATTAGGAAGAGATAGCCCTTCCCCCTTCAGCTGGCAAATGAAGAGCAGTAGGTAGAAGATAAAGAAAGGCAGCTCTAGGAAACACCTTTCTCATGATTACAGATATCCCCCAACTGGATTTCCATCCCTGGAGATGCCACAGCAGAGACTGGACAGCCCCAAATCTTATCAAGGCTAGGGAAGAAGGCCAGCTCTGATGGGTAACCCCAGACCCCTTCTAGCTCTGGAGGACCATGAAATGGCAATGGTGGGAGAGAGGAGAGTTTTGTCCAAGTGGCCCGTGCCCAATTCATACCATTGTTCACATTGGCTGAGCTCCTTCACCTCCTAAGAAGAAGTAAAGCTGAAGGGGTCCCCACATCAGAATCTGCAGGAGGATCACCTGGCAACCTTTCAGCTGTGTCAGCCAATTCCCTCAGGATCTGTCAGCTGAACCAGTGCCTCCAGTGACAAGTTCCCACCAGATCTTCCAGGAGAAGCCCAGCAGGCCTGCTCCCCTAACTGCAGGTACAGAATCTTAGAGCCAGCCATTAACTAGCAAATTCAGACCTACCTGGAGCCACACCTTGAATCTTCGTCACAAATTTCTGTTGAGACAAAATGTTCTCCTCCCATTTATATCTACCATGTTCTGTTCTGAGTTCTGAATATGGAGGCTAAAGGCCTGTCTCCTTGGAAAAAAGTATACAACATGAAGCTACATGGCTCCAATATGCTCTGCAGCTCTATCTCTGGCTCACTCTTCATGTCACACACTCTATATATACAATTAAGTCCCTGCATTTCTGACCACAGAGGACCATGCCTTCTAATGCCCTGTGACTGGGGTAGGAGGCTGCCTTTTAATTGAGGATCTACTATATGGCAGGCATCATTTTATACACTTTCATATATTATCTTATTTAATTCTCACAACAACCCTGCAACTTAGATGGCAGCAGTCCCATCTGAACCTTAAGGAAATTAAATACAAAAGGAAAAAAGTTACTAAAAACAAAAATTAACACCATTGGCTTCTGTCTTCACAGCAACAGGGAAGTGACTCCCTTTCTGCTCCTTGTCCCTTGTTGAAGGGGCCCATCAAACGGGAGGCACACCAGTAGGCGTGAAGTAGAAGCTCTGGGCTGAAGTTAGAGGTAGGGATACAGAGCTGAATTGCCTTGCAAAACAGAAACTAAGGAAGCGGTGTTCCAGTTGCCTGGGCAGCAAAGGAGGAGAAGTGGAGAGGGCAAGAAATATATTCAAATGCTGAAACGCAGGTTGGCAAAAATGCCTGAAGGACTTTTTAAGCACAGTAATTTCAAACATTCAATATTCACATTACAATGATGCCGGGTGCCTGGATCTTCCCAGGACTTGAGTATAGACGGGCTACACTTAAAAAAACTTGGTGTGAGAGTGGAATGAGTGTGGGTGTGTGAGTATGTGGGTATAAATCAGAGAAAGGGGATCAGGTCCATGTCAGGGTTCATCTGGGACACAGAGAAGGACAGAGCCAGAGAAGATGAACCTTGGTGAGACTGCAGCCAGTGGTGACTGGGAAGGCAAGTCCCCAGGTAATGCTTGCATCTTGGAGAGGACATGAATAAAGGGCTGAAGTTGGCACCTGGGACACATAAGGACTGGGCCCAAGGTCATGTAATTAGTAATGGTGGGCCAATACTTAAATCCAGTTCTATCTGAAGACACACGCACACTGTCTCCACTTCCCTTGCTCAGAATGCTCCTCACACACCTGCTGCCCAACCTTTACCTGAGAGCTAGGTCTCCACCCGGCCAATTCTCCCCACCCTCATGCTTACCTCTAATGGAGCCACTCCTGGCTTACCCAGGGTGAGCAAGTTGCTCCTTGTAGAGAAGATAATATGAATGCTCACCAAATTGCTTCTCTTCCACCTGAGCACACAGCTAGACCACATCTCCCAGTCTCCCCTAAAGGAGATAGGACCATAGATTGCACTCTAGCTAGGAAATGATGAGCACCACTCCTAGGCCTGGGCCCTAAAACTCATGCTCACTTTCTTCTTTCTATTTTAAATCCTCACTAGAGAATATTTTTCCACTGACTTTTAGAGAGAGTGGAAAGAAAGGATGGAGGGAGGGAGGGAAAGAAGGAGGGAGGATAGGCGGGAGGGAGGGAGGGCAGGAGAAGGTGAGGGAGAGGGAGGTTGGAGAGAGAGAGAGATTGGTTGCCTTCTGTATGTACCCCAACCAAGGCTGGGGATTGAACCTGTAACTCAGGTATGTGCCCTTGACCAGGAATTGACCTGAGAACCTTCAGTGCAAGGGCCCATGCTCTAACCACTGAGAACACTGGCTATGGCTCATGCTCACTTTCTTAACCTTACTTATCTGCTAAATTCTGAGCATCCAGAGGAAAATTTACAGTTCCCAGAGGATGGCAGAGCCTCTAAACAGAAGAAGCCTAGGTCCCTGAATAACTCTTCTCACCACTCTACCATTCCAGGTTCATTGGATTGATATGAGAAATAAACTTTCAGCCTTTTAAGCCACCAACAGTTGGGGGTTATTTGTTACAGCCGATGGGCTGCTCTGACTAATGCACTCCTTCTCAAGGCTGTCATGAAAATTTGTTCATCTCCTTAACATCCTTCTTGTCTACCAGGTTGTACTTTAATTTTCCACAAAAACATCTGTTTCCCACTGGGCTAACCTCAAGGAAAGGAACTGTATTATATTCCTTCTACATCCTTGACACCTAGGATACACAGTTTGTGTGTCTTTCTTAAGTGTGTAACACTTAAATGAATGAATGGATGAGCCCAGCAGACCCAAACATATGTCTATAATGCCCTGCAAAAATTAATTATAAAAACAGCCCAGGACTAGTTAAGCCCTGAGTGAAGGGAATGGAGGGGTCAGAAAACACAGCGGCGGCGGTTGAGCTGAACTGCCTTGTGACGAAGAAAACATTCCCTCTCCTGCTGGGACTGCCTGCATCCGAACACCTTGAGATGGAAGAAACCCCACCAGAGGAGAATGCTGGCTGGCAGGTATTTTTCACCATGCTTCATCCTACAGTATTTTGAAATCTTTTGTTTAAATCAATTGGCAATGTTTAAACACACCATTTCACACAGAAGTATAAGATTATTAATTAGGCAATAAGGAATAAGACAGTGTCATTTATGGTAATGGCTCATGTACCAAAAAAAAATTTTTTTTAAGCCCTCTCTCTTTCAAATAAATTTTAAAGGATTTCACATAATCTTCATTCATAGTGAAGCAAGAGGATTCCATTCCTTTAACAAAGACCAAGTTCTAGTTAAGTGTGCTGTTCCCCTAAAGAAAAACACCAAGCATAACCCAAAAGATACTTTCCTTGGGTTCAAGAAGTGATAGTGTCTAGCCTTAAAGATCCTGGCTCTTACCTTGATCGAAGGCAGCCACTTTAAGGACCTCATTTGTCCTCTTACATCAGTGATCTTAAGGGATCTATATTTCCTTTTCCTGTTGTAACTATCCTCAGGTCTTTTTGTGAATTTTCTTCTTTCTTCTTTAAACATCACTAATTATCAGAGCTCGTTCTTAAATTTATTTTATTTTCTCCATCACCATTTATCAGAGTTCTTAATGAGTGTCACATTAAGGGGGCCTGCTGCAGTTTCACATGACTTTATTTTAGTTTTTCCTGTCAGGTAAGTCCTAGTGGCTGAGGACAGCCAAGTGTTCCTTCCCCACAGATTCTCACTCAGCTTGCTGACAACATTTTTCAGACGGTTACCAGCACTCTCCATTAAACTGCCCTTTAGAAGCTAGGCCTGGCCCCCTCATCTTGGAGAATGTAGCCCAGGCCCAGCTTCAGTCCCTAACTAGGAAGTCAGTATGTCCCCACATGGCAGAGCATCTTCCTGTTTCTAGGCACTGGACTTCCTGCATGTCGAGGTGAGGTAGGTCCCTTTGCCTGGAAGAGCATTCTCCAGCCTTCCTCTTCTCATGAGTACTCAGCTCTTATCACCTAAGTCAGTCAATTCTGTGCTTTGGTAGCCCCTCAGAGCTCAATGTTTGCACACACAGCCCACCACAACTGCATTCAGTGCCAGGCTCCCTTTCAAGGGGGTGAAAAATCCAATATCTGCATCATGCCTAAGCCACACAGTTTTAGTTGGAGGTTCAGGAAGACCCTCCCCACATATTTACCCTCCACTTCTGAAAATCTGAGCTATTTGATACAAGCACATTTAAAATTTATGCTCAAACTTCTGCCAAAGGATTTGAGGTAACTGATTTGTTTGGAATACTTAGAAACTTTCCACATTTCTTACTGAACAATACTTATATTTTAGTTACAAAAACAATACTGAAGAAGAGACTAGTATAATTTAGGCCAAGAAATGGAATTTTTTTCAGTGTTTTTTTTAAATAACGAATTTATTTTTCAAAATAAATTTGCTAGACTAGTCTCTTTCTCTCTTTTGGGGAGTGAAGGGGTAGCAAGGGAAGAAGATATTTTATTCATTAGGCACAAGAGGCTCAACACCTACACACTACAAGTTTTCATTATCCCACAAAATCACTTGAAATTAAAACCAAAGCCCTGGCCAGGTGGCTCAGTTGGTTGGAGCATTGTCTAATAACCAAAAGGCTGTGGGTCCAATTCCTGGTCAAGGCACATACCTAGGTTGCAGGTTCATTCCCAGCCTGAGCATGGAAGGCAAATGGATCAATGTTTCTATCTCCTTCTTCCTCTCTCTCTTCTCTCTCTAAAAATCAATAAAAGCATATCCTTGAGTGAGGATTTTTATATATATAAAAGAAAGAAATTGAAAATAAAAATTAAATTAGATTGGGTCCAAACTATAAAAGAAAGCTGAAAATCAAAATGAATATTAACTCCATGTCTACAAAACTTAACACGTGTCACCTCGTCACATGCAGCTCAGCTCAACCCACAGAATTATCTATCAATATAATAGAGTATGTTTCTGGACCAAAATCAATTATGTATTATTAATAAAACTCAACATTATTAAAGATGTAACCATTCTTTCTAATTTTGTTTTAGCAAAAATATTCTATTTGATGTGGTTTGTAGATATATTTGCAGTTGCTGATATGCTGAAGGGTACAGATACCAGATCTCAGGCCTGGGGCCTGGAAGGACTTAACCCTGGGGAAGACATGGTTATTATACTCTGTGGCCCCTTGGTATTGTGTTGATAGGTCTTTAGGGTTTTTTTGGCTTTAATTCTGAGTGGAAATGCTTTTCCACAGGCTGCTTGTTCTGTATGGGTGTTTGTATCTCTCTGACAGCCACAATTTCCTGAGGCCTGAGCCAGGTGTCAGGGCGAGGCTGTTGCTCCAGGTTGTCACTGCTGCTTCCATGAGGGGAGGTGCCTCGGCAGGCGTCCTCCTCCTGCCACTGTGCAGATGGACCAGATGAGTCCCTGTGAGGGGTGAAGAGATCCTCCTCTCAGACGTGCACATCCCCAGTGGTCCTTTTGCTGCAGCCACTCAGAATGTCACACCAGGAGGGGCCACAGGAGGGAAATCTGCTGTTGCTTTCCTAGCACTCCTTAAAGAAGAGAATGTAACACCACAAGCAGGTATCCTCTCCACTATGGACAGCTGCTGGCCCCTTTGACCTTGCCTGGTTCTCTCCATCTTGCACCATCCTCTGGCTGCCAGTCACTGAAACCCTCCCTCTGAATAGTGAGTATCATCGGTATATTTTGTTAGAGGGAAGACTTTTCAGGAACTCCCAGGATAAGCAAACTAAGCCATGACTTGGACACTGGGCTTTGGGATGAGGCTACAACTCTCAGGGGGCAGTTTCTATGTGTCCCTCTGCCCCTCACTGCCTCTACATCTCTCCACCCACCACCAGCCCCATCCTGATTCCAAATGCAAATCACTTCCGGATTTCCTGGCCATGCTTTTGGCTCAGGATGGAGTAGGTGTGATGGAGAAGATCACTTCTCAGAGAGGTGACTGCTTAGAGTAGAAAAGTGCTAAACTTGAACTCTGATACTGTGGACCTGCATCTTAGCTCCACCGCACAAAAGCTGTGCAGTGCAACTTAATCTCTCCGAGCCTATGTTTCCCCTTAAATAAGATGTAGAAAATAATATCCACTTATAGAATGACTGCGTGGAAGGCTCTGAAAACATACAAGGGGACACAAATTTAAAGCACCCTTAACAGTGCATTTGTGTGCTTAACTTGCTGGCAGCAGGTGGGGAAATGAGAAAGGAGAGGGGTGTGCTCAGAACCAGTTTTGAAGGGAAAGGATCTCATATGATAAAATGGATGGTACAGTCTTAAGAAAATAAAAAAAAGTGCCATATATGTTTAAAATTATAAGCTTTGATTCACACAAACCTGAGTTCAGAGTCCCAGGAGGTCAGATTTATAAATGACTTAGCATAGCACTTGGCATATAATAGTCACTCAAGAAGTCCTGTTACTATAAAACAAAGAGCCACATTAAAACTATACTTCAGAAATCTGTACTTTTTCTGTCACTCTCCCTCATACCACTCTCCCTCTTCCTCTTCCTGCCTCTCTCCCTCTCTCTGTACTTGTCGCTGGCTCTTTTATCCTGTTGTCTTCCTGCCTTCCTCTCTTTGTCCATTTCTCACTGTCTTTCTGTGTCTCTGTGTTTCTTTCTCTCTGACTCTCTTTTGTCTCCATCTCTGTCTCGATCTCTCTCAGACTCTGACTCTAGAGTTCTTAGACTTCTTCATTCTTCATTCTCTAAAAAAATATTGTTAAAAAATGAAATCCAAGTTCTATTTGGGCAAAAGGCCCATTTCTCACTGAAAGGTGTTCTCACTCATCAGTGGCCACCCTCCATGACCTGCTTCAGGACCCACTACACACACTGTCTGGCTTTCCTCCAGATGATCCTACCCAAAGCGGGGTGACGTGGGCACCTAACCTTACCTATGTTACCCAGTGACCTACACTCTAAACAGTAAGAGCCTGACTTTTTTCCTGTCCGGGTAACATGAGCTAAGCAAGCCTACCGCACAACTGAAGAGAGTGTCCAGAATCCCAGGAAGGAAACCCACTATCTCGGTGGCCAACTTCAGCCACATAGGCTATATGCTCGGCCACACTGTAAGGGGGGGAACACTTTATTTGGGGGAACCATTCATTCTAATCAGTCCTGAACTGGGCAGGTTTCCCATAGAGATGGGAGGCCTAAAAGGTGGCTCACCAAAAACCATAGCCCGCAGAGGGAGCAGCTGCTGACGTGAATCTGGCCACTGCCTCCTCAGAGCGGGGCAGAGGGGAGGTGCTCAAAAGAGGAGCCAGACTGTGGCTGGGAAATGACTGGTGGCCTGGTGGGGAAAATCAGTCAGTCAGGCCACAGTGTTTGTTGGGCACTCCTCACATGAGGACCATAAAAATGGCTAATATGTTGTAGGAAGTCTAGGCTGGTCTCAAGGATAAGATGAAGAAGACATGGTATATGAGAAAAGGTCACCAAGGATACAGGGCAGATTCTGCCCAGGGCCACACAGGGAGCAGATGAGCACCAAGAGATGGCCCCTGTAGATGGGCAGGCATGTCAGCCTTGAGGGGTTAGGGCCAGGCCCTGAAGGCACAGTGCGGGAGGGGGGGGGGGGCAGAGAGTAGAGTGGAGAAGGGGGCTGCAGGGAAGATACTGTGGGCAGAAGAGCTGCCTGCTCCCTCCCCTGCTGCAGGACTCCTCCTTCCCCTGCCTCTCAATCTCACCTGCCAATCACACAATGAAAAAGAGAAAAATCGGGGCCACTAGTAAAGTGGGAATGAAACCAAAAAAAAATAGAAACCCAAGAGAGGCAACCTGTAGGGTGACAGTGGGGACGGCTGTGCCCTCACATGCTTGGCCATGCGCATGGTGAACGAGCTGCAGCCAGCAGGCAGCAGGAGCTACTGCAGAGGGAGAGTGCAGGGCTCCCTAAAAGGTTAGTTCCACAGCCCTTTACCTAAGATTTTAATCCCAGTTTAAAAGCAAATACCCATGCTTAGAAAACAAGACTCTGCTTCATCACGTTGCCTGGTTGCTTGCTTCCTCCCAGGATGTAAGGTCCACGAGAGCAGGACTTAGCCTTGTCCTGCTCTAGACTCCCAGTGCCTCAGACTGCACTGGGCATGGGTTAGACAAGCAAGAAGTATCTGTTCAGGATGAATGAACAGACAAATGAGCAACTATACAGAAAGACACAGAACTCGCTGATTGTTTCCTATTCCAGAGGCAGTCTTCTGGAAGGGGATTCTGTGTAAGGCAAACCACATTCTCAACTCCAACTCCACATGGTCTGTGATTCACTCTGACAGCAGGCAACAAAGGAACAAGTGCCCTAAGTCAACCTCATAGACTGCAAACTCACAGGAACTTAGCTCAAATGGTCAGGGAAGCGGGTCACCCACAAGGGCGAGAAGCAGCCAAGAACTTCTGCCCCTCAATGATGAGCATAAGGGCATTGCAGGGGAAGTCAGATTTCTACCCATAGCTAATGGAGCATCTTAGAGGAGACTTACCAAGAATACAGAAAATAAGAGAAAAGTCCAAGTCTCCCAACTTTGGAAGACATGTTGAAAAACAAGTCCCCTTAACTGCCAAGCCCAGAGCCAACATTCCCTTCCTGCCTGCTTTTACCATCACACACCTGAAAACTCTTCAGAATAACAACATCCCAGCTCTGGTGCCTGTCTGCCTTGCCAGGAAATCAGATGCTTAGGACATGGGGGATGGGATGGAGAAAAGAGAGAAGGAAATAGTTACAGAAACGATTGGGCCAATTAGGAAAATTGCAAAAGCTTTTAGACCCCGGCGAGGCTGGCTCTCCTGCACGCACCAAATCTCTCTGTTTCTCTCTTTCACTCAGATGAATATAATTCATAACAGATTTCACATTTACAGGAACCAGACGGAAACATTTTCCATGCCAACTTTACAGGCTGCTTACAACTTAAGTATATTAAGAACTTCTAGAGACAGAGTAGACATGTCCCAAGCCCCAACCATGTGCCTACCTGCCAGAGAATCAGGTGACCAACCATGTGTTATTTCTCTGGGAAGCTCCCAGAGTGGAGCTCGAGGGAGAAGGGCCAAACAGTGCTACCCTTGGGGCAGCTTTCCTGTCCTGAGCCCATCTTCTCCAGACCCACCATCTGTGCCCACTAGCACATAGCACACAAGAGCAGGTCAGAATTTTTATTGGATCATGAAATACTTCAATAATCTGATGAGAGCCCTGACCGGTTTGGCTCAGTGCATAGAGCATCGGCTTGCGGACTGAAGGGTCCCAGGTTGATTCTGGTCAAGGGCATGTACTTGGTTGTGGGCACATCCCCAGTGGAGGATGTGCGGGAGGCAGCTGATCAATGTTTCTCTATCATTGATGTTTCTAACTCTCTATCCCTCTCCCTTCCTCTCTGTAAAAAATCAATAAAATATATATTTTTTAAAAAAGAATCTGATGAAAACTGGAGAGGGGCGGAGGAGGGGCACTTCTCCTGAAAAATAGACAAACCCAGAGACATACACACACTTTTGTATATATTTTCAGCAGGTCTCCAAGCCTAGCTATGCCTCAGAATTACTTGGGGAACCTGTCAGATCCTGTGCAGTCCTTCCTACACTCACTAAACCAGGCTCTCTAGGGGAGGTGCCCCAAGGCCATATTTAAGAAAACATTCTTGCTCAGTAGAACGTCCAGCTTGGCACCAATCTATGACCAGGAGTTTGGGGACCACTGCCAAAGGAGCCATGGACCTCAGGGTCAGGGTGTCTGTTCCCCCTAAAGCCAGACACTATGCTAATGATTTCCCTAAATGAACTCATTTAACTTGATTTTCATAGAAATCATGTGAAGGAAGTAATATTATCCCCATTTAATAGGTGGAGGCCGGTGGCTCTGAGGGGTGAAGGAACTTGCCCATGGTTACACAGCATGTAGTGGGTTGAGAACTGAAACTAAGGCCTGTTTGATTCCAAAGTCCTCTCTTCACAAAGACAACGCCATCAAAACTCCCCTGGTAATATGTGGGTAAGTGTCACTCCCTGTGCTGCCTAGCTATGCCTCAGAATTACTTGGGGAACCTGTCAGATCCTGTGCAGCCCCTTCCTACACTCACTAAACCAGGGGAGGTTCCCTGAGTCCATATTTAAGCAAATATTCCTGCTCAGTAGAACATTCAGCTTGGCACCAATCTATGACCTGTGTGCCTTTGTCTCAATGCTCATCACACTGTGTCATCGCTGCCTGCTTACCTCCCTATCTCCCCTCCTGAACGATACACAGGGACACATCTTAGTCAGCTTTGAATGTCCAGCCCCAGCACAGTTCTCATCCATAGGAGACCCTAAACAAAGATTTCCCAGATAAATTAGACAAAGGAAGGGAGTGAGTCCAGAGCTGAGCTGACCACTTCTCCCTATAAAAACTTTAGCAGAAGCCATTCCCCCAGAATGACTTCAGATTTTGTGACCTCAATATCTAATTTAATAAAAGAGTAAGGTGTAAATTGACCCTCACTCTGTTATACCCACAAGCCACACCCACAAGCACACCCACCAACCAATCAGGAGCAAATATGCAAATTAACTCAACTAAGATGGCAGCAGTCACAGAGCTGGAGTTGCCCTGGGCAATGGAGGAAGCCAGGGCCCTATGGGCCCTGAGCTCTACTCAAGGCTACAAAGTTTCAATTATAGAAGATAAACAAACCCCAGATATCTGCTGGGCTGGGACCTTGGGTTGCCAGGGGCAACCCAGGCTTCCAGCGGGGGACCAAGGCAACAAAGTTTCAATTATAGAAGTTGAAGAAATCCCCGATACCTGCTTCCAGCCAGGCACCCCAATAGGGACCTGAACCCTGAAGGGGCTGTGGGCAGCCTGAAACAGCCCTCTGCCCCTCACCCAGGCTGGCCAGGCACGCCAGCAGGTGGAATCCCTGAGGGGTCCCAGATTGTGAGAGAGCACAGGCCAGGCTGAGGGACCCCCCCCCAAGTGAACAATTTTTTGTGCACCGGGCCTCTAGTTATATTATAAAAGAGCAATGACCTCCACTTGGCTCACCAATAGGCAAGGAGACTGAAACCTCCACAAATATCAGGGGATTCCAATTAAAGGTAGAGTGGGAGAAAGGCTTGTAGAAGGCATGGGGAGAGGGGACTGTAGAAGCCCAGGATATCTATGAGAACACGGTCCTGTCACTGCTGTGCCCTCATGTCCCTCACTTACAGGACACCCGTGCTTGGGTTTGGCTTACATTGGGATTACCTCATTTGTTCACACAACTTTATTATTGATCTTGTTGGGGATGTTATTAAAGAAGAGTATGTGAGTTCAGGCAGGGGCCACTGCTACTTTTTGTGGACAGAAACTCACACATCACCTGGCCAGTTCCACCCTAATGCCAGAACTCCCTCTCACACATCTCAGACAGTCCTCCAGCCTCTGCGTGAATGCTTCCAGGGATGCAGAACTTGTGGCCTCTCGACATGTTCTATTTCAAAATGCTCCTTACTAAAGCCACAGTGCTTGTGAGTTCTACAGGAACAAGCAACCCACAGTCAGTTTACTCCCTCTTTCCAGGACCCCCTAACATACAGCTTCTTGCTTGGATCCTACAGCTGTTCCTTATGGGTCATGGCCAAAGATTCCTGTCAATCCATTACTTCACTTAAGCTCCAGTATTTTCATCTATGAAACGGTAATAATAATAATATCTACCCATGGGCTTTTGTGGGATTAAATAATCAGCTGTAAGTAAATGATTTCATGTATGTATACCTCTTGGCCCACAATAATTCCAAATTATTAGCTATTAACTAATCTTATTTTTCTTCCTCTAGTCTAAACACTATTCATCATTCATCTTTGGATGCAGCCTGGAATTGTGTCCTATTTTTAGCAGCCCACATCTCACTCACATACACACACACACACACCGAAAAAAACACACAAAAAACAAAAAAACTACCTCAAGTCTGCTCTCCCCCATCACATGTTTGGGCAACTGAATTTGGGAACCTAAATATTAAACACAGTCTGTTGTGATCATGTTGATCTTCATTCCATCCTGCATAGAAGGCCTGATTGCTGCCCCTTAAGGTTGTCTCTCTATTGTATCGAAGTTCTCTAAATAACTTGACCTCAAAAACTTCAGCCCAAGTGTGAAGGCTCAGGGACTTCCCATTTGGGATGGTTTTAATTCAGCTCCACATTTTATCAATGAAGAAACTGAAGTGCAAAAGATGAACTGTCTTACAGGAAACCACAGAGATAATAATGATCACTGTAATCACTGTCATGTGCTGAGCTTCCATCTGGGTCACTAGGCAGATGGGTCCCTGCCACTGTGACCCTCCCAGAGGGGCAGGCCAGCACCTGCTACATTCACGGCCACGTGCTCAGCACTCAGCACCGTCCACACACACATTAGGTATTCAAAAAATATGTGCGGGATAAACAAATAGGTGATCTCATTTGATACAACAGCCTTCATTTTTAAAATCATCAAAACTAGGCTTCAAAAGATTAACCATTTACTCAAGGTTCCAGGCTGCTTCCGGAAAGTGGTTTGATTAGAACCCAGTTTTCCTGACTCCAAATCCAGCCCTCTGAACCACTCATTTTACTACACCCTATCAGCAAAAATGTTCTAGAGTGCAGATCCCTGGACAGCCAGGGAAAAGCTTTCTGCATTATGTCTGAGAACTTAGCCACTGCAGTCACATGCCCCAAATTTATATCTAAACGAGAGAAGTGGGAGAAACCTACCAAAACCTAAAATATCTTTGAGCAGAGAAGTTCCTTTAGCCTCTCCTCCCAAAATGACTCACCCTCTGGTTCCATTCTCCCACTGACTCATCTCGCTGGGACACTTTGCTTCCTCTGAAGGGAGAAGGGCTCCCTGCCAGACTTGCCAGTGCTTGGGTCCACAGCAAATGCTGGTTCCAGGGAGAGAGAAGAACTGGAGCCTCTGTATCCTTATGCTTTTCCTGCCAACCAGCCCCTGAGGTTGGTGTTTACAGCTCTCTAGGACATTCACTGTCAGCCAGATAGCAGAGACAAGAAAAGTGCTTAGGATGCTGGTGTTTCTGCAAGTGCAGACATACTAGTATAGGTGTGTTCTTGTACCTGGATGCTTGTTTACTCAGAGTGCAGCTACTCATTCACTCATCCACCATGTTCTCAGCCTTACCATAGATACCGATGGGGGCTATAGGAACTAAAAAACATGCTCCCCATTCTAGCAAGCATGAGCAAGGAGTCAGAGTAAGTCATCCAGGAGGTGATGGGTGTACCCAGCTGACCAAAACAAAGGCTTGTATTAAAGGGTGTAGAAAGAAGGTTGGGCCTTGAAGACCGAGCATAAAAAATTCTAACTTTGTCCAGTTAGACAAAGAGAAACTATGAAAGTTTCATTCATTGTAGTGAAGGAACATGGAAGCAACCACCTCTCAGGAGATCGGTCCAGCAGTGATGTGCACGATGGTTTGTAGGGTAAATAAACCTAAGGCAGGAAGATAAGAGCTCTTCCTAAAATAAGACTCACATCAAATGAGTTTGGATCCAGGATATCTTTTAATTATTGAATATTCATTCATGATCATTATCATAAGACTTGATTGTTTCTTTTGAACCTACTGACTCACTCTTTGATCACTGTGTCTACATTCTAATTTTGCTAATGTTTGTTGCTTCCTCTGGATATTCTTGATTCTGAATCTCTTCCAATTTGTGGATTCAAGTCTGGAGGCATTCTTGTGGCATTCAAGCAATTACAATAATATTCTATACCAACAATATGGGCCTGGGTCAATGTTCAAAATGCAGAGCCCAAAGTTTCTGCATCGATTACCAATCAAGCATTCAGTGGGGCAATGTACTGGATGACCTCAAAGGTCTTCCAATTTCGAAAAATCTATAAGTCTAAGACACTGACCCCACTGACAGGCTTATACTTTTTCCATTTGTCAGACAGCTCACTTGACCAAGAACCTGGCCAAAATCATCAGTTCACTGACCTACCATCAGCAGGCCCAGGGAACACTTCATAACTCATTGGCAATGTACCACCCTTTTATTCTTATGTTGTACCCCAGCTCCAACTGGCAGGATGCCTGTAATGACTATGAGTGCTTGGAGATAAAAACACTCTGTACTAAAAGATTTCAGATTCCAAGTATTCTAACATTCATTTTAATGCCTGTTTAATCCATTAAACAAGTCAGATTGTTCTAACCACAGGGGGGGGGGAAACATTGCTCCTATCTTTTCATTTTCCTCTTGGAGTCTGTGAAATTCATCTGAAAAAAGAGGACACCCACAGATCCTGCTAAGAATCTGTACACAAACAGCCCCAAAGGCTCCCTGGAGGGAAGCAGGTCATGAAGGATGTTGCCTAGGGGCTAGGAAAGGAGTGTTTTCCAGGTGCTGCAAAATATTCACAGCCTTTTCTGGCAACCCTGGAAGGGACTCAAACTCCAAGTCTTAACACCCAGTTCCCCAAATATAGATGCCTTCACACCACAAGACAACTGCTTGGATTCCAACTCAGATCATTCATCAAGCCTTCCATGGATCCTGGATTGTCTGCAGAAAAAAAAATTTCACATGCAGCATCAATTCTGAATTAGGTTCACCCCATTCAAAAAGCAAGCTTCATATACTCTTACAGGTATTTTGAAGAAAAACAGCTAATACTTCATGACCCCTTATAGACACTCAGTAAATTACTATAGCATTCCCTTCCTTCCAACCAGCCTCTGACTCCTCAAGGAGCCTCCAATATGAGGGCTCCATTTCCCGTCCTGCTACATTGATGGGTATTGACAGCTACCAAGAACTGTCATCATTTGACATGTTCTGCCACTCCCCCAGCAAGCAACCTTCCTTTTAATAACAGGAAGGGAGCCCATTTCTAAGAATCTGCTTCCTTCATCACGTCCTTTTTTCTCTGCAGGACCTGCAGTTTGAGAAGAATTGGGGCAGTGGGAAGAGGCCTGGCCTCTTCCAACCTCCTCCCTTCTTTGGTGCACTTCATCTTCATGTTGGCCTGTGGGAAGGAATCTCAGAAGGTTACACAGAAGTACCAGAAATAATGACAAGGGATGACAGAAAGGGATGCTTACAAGGTCTCTTTGAGGCAAGATCTGCTTGAACTACATTTGGCTTAAATTTTTTATTTTAAAGTCACCGTTTGAGTTGAGGTTTAGTGTCTCTCTAGCCACTTTCATTGCATTTACAAACCCAGATGAGAAAATGAGAGAGAGAGAAACAGCTACTTTACAGGAATCCTCTCCTGGTTGCTAAGCACCAGAAGACCATAGGCAGTCTATGATAGGTGGGAGTTACAGGCAAGACAGATGCTCATCTACAAAAAGGCTCTCTGAATGCCGAGAAGGTAGCATGGATAAAAAGGTGGGCTCCAAGCTGACAAAGTCTGGATAGAAAGAAAAAGGGTATCCAGCTGACCTGCACCCTATGTCGTAAGGCACCTACCTCTCGGTGAAGCCAACCCTCGCATGGTTAAAGTGGTGACCCTGGATAAATGGATGTCCCATGCCATCACAAATGCTGACCTAGCTCTAGAATCATCAGAAATTCCCACTGGATGTACCTGGTTAGCCATCCCCAATTCTTTAGTAATGGTGAAGATATATTCAATAGACTCGTAACCAAGCATAAAAAAAAAAGAAAAGAAAAGATGGATAACAGTGGTGATCTTTCCCCCTCATATCATACTTTTAGTATGGGACAGAATTCAATTTCTCTGGAACATGTAATCGCTCTGTCTTTGAGTCCAGGAGAGGAAGGTCTCTGCCCTGGCTACTTATGTTATAAAAAGCTCAACAATGCCAAGGAAAAACGAAACCTGGGAACTTTAAAGGATGGCTTAATAGGGAAGCATTTCTTGTCCAATTTCCAGCCAGATGCCCCAGTTTCCCTCCAAACAAATGAAGTACCTTCCATCCCCCTTTCAAGGCACCAGCTGACAGGAAGGAAGCATCTGCTTTCAAATCTAAACTCAGCTCTTCCCTTACCTGATTACTCCATCAAAGGTCAGGTCATACAATACCTCTGCTCAAAGTCCTTCAGTGGCTGTCTGTATCATTCAGATGAAAAAACCTGGAGCCCTTACAATGGTCCATAAGCCTCAGCCACACAGTCTTCCCCACTCCACCTCTCTGACCTCATTGCCTACTGACTCCCACTTCACTCTCTGCACACCAGCAATGCTGGCCTCTGTTTTTCCTCACACACTCCAGACATGCTCACACCTCAAGACCCTCTGCCTGGAATGCTCTTCTCCAACATATATGTGGCTCATTTTTCACCTTCTTTAGGTTTTTGATTCAATGTTCCATTCTCATAAGCCTTCCTGATCTTATTTAAAATTGAAAACCCAATTCCCACCCCTTCCCGGACTCTTTATACCCCATCCTGCTTTATTTTTCTCCATAGCCCTTGTCATCACCTAACAGAATATCAACCTATTGATCTGTTTATTATCTGTCTACCCTACTAGAATGTAAGTTGTAAAAAAACAGCAATTTCGATCTGTTCTGTTCATTGCTAAACCAACAGATTTTAGAACCATGCATAACATATAGTAGGAACTCAATAAACATTTTTTAAATTAACTAATTAAAAGTCAATCCTCCTTTGCTAAATCACCAATTTGTTTTTCTGAAAATTGACAAGTGATAGAAAAGCACTTGTCCTGCTTTTTCTGTCAAACTGTATTTTGAGATAACCAACAGCTGATGAGGGAATATTTTCCTTTATAGGAGATTTCTAGCTAATAGGCAAAAGGAATGATGGAACTTTTTTAAAAAATGAACATTTTGACCCTGGCCAAGTAGCTCAGTTGGTTAGAGCATCATTCCAATTTGCCAAGGTTGTGGGTTCAATCGCCAGTCAGGGCACATACAAGAATCAACCAATGAATGCATAAATAGGTGGAACAACAAATTTATCTCTCTTTTCCTCTCTCTCTCCTCTCGACCTCTCTCTTTCTCCCCCCACTTTCTCTCTCTAAAATCAATAATTTTTTTAAATGGGCATTTCATCAACCCTAATGAAATAATGGATCTGGGCAGCAATCGTCAATGGATTCTAAGACTCGAGGTAAAAAGTTGGTGAGGACTCTGTGGCAGAGGACCAGCTGCCAGTCCTGAGCCCACGCGCCAGTCTCAGCATCAGTAACATGCTTCCTGGTGTGCTGCACAAGGAAGTACGCACCCAACCACCTGGACCCTCCCTGCAAACAAAGGAACCCTGCATCTAACTTCTAGGTTACAGAAAACAAGGAGGGTAAGGGGCAAAGTAAATGACAAAATGAGGAGGTAGTCAGCCAAATCAAAATGTGGGATATTCTACAGGACAACTGACGCAATTTCTTTAAGAGATAAATGACATTCAAAATGGGAGGGGGAACAACAGTAGATAAAAAAGAGACTTGGGAGACATACAAGCACATGTAATGTGTGGACCTTATTAGGATCCTGATTCAAACTGACCAGCTGTCAAAAGATATTTTTGAGATAATACAGGAACTTTAAATATAAACTAAGTAATAGTGGATATTAAGGATTTACAGGGTTAGCTGGTGTTATTGTCAGGGCTGATACAGACATGTGGGGGGTTTTTAAGTCCTTGTCTATAGGAGATGCATGAAGTATTTAAGGTGAAATTACATAATAACTATTATTTCCTTTCAAACATCTTAGAAAAAAACTTGAGGAAAATATAAAACTAAACTGGCAAGTGTTGCTTATTGTTGAAGCTGGAACTGGGAGATGGGTGCATGGGAACTCATCACACACGTCTCTTTACTTTGATTGTTTGCAATTTTCCATTACAAAAGCATTTTTAAAATGTAACTTCCTGTTTTATAGATGAACCTAATTAAGTAAAACAAAATTCAGAGTACCTAGAATAGTTCTGTGCTACTCTGGATGGGGATCAAACAGGAGAAGCAGAAGAGCCGGTCATTTCCTGGCGGCAGATGTGCCCTTGTGCCTTGCCTCCCTCGTCTAGAGAAAGTCCCTCCAGTTTTCATTCTCAGACAAAGGCCTGACATTCTCAGGACCTCTAGAGTCTCTGTTACCTGAGAGTGCTGTAAGACTAGCCTCACGATGCCCTCTCCCTGCCTCTGAGGGGAACACAGACCCTCTTAGATAGTGGAAGCCAGTCCTACTCCCATCTGGAAAGCCATACCCACCAACAACCCCTCAGAAGCCCCTGCAGCCCTGGCAAGCATCTCCACTTCAGGGGCCCAGAACCATTGCCAGCTGCATTCCTCTCTACTTGGCAACTCCTCTACCTCCACTTGGCACATTTTATGCCATTTCAAGCTTGCACGCACACACTGTTTCTCTCATGTTCCTACCCCTTGGAGGTGGGAGGGAGAAAGCAGAAGCAAGGGAGCAGAAAAGAACGTGATCCCCTTCCATCTCCCACAGCTCACAGGCTTCGCATTCCCCAGGGAGTGGAAACTAGGCGTCTTCTACCTCAGCTCCCTAACTCTGAAGTTGGAACATAATGTCTTTAAGATGGTGACTCACTAGAGCAGTGAGAAATGACTAATTATTTTGATCTTCTTGAAGCCACTTGCCTCATTAGTGGGTACTCTCCATCTTGGGCCAAGACCCAGTACCACAGTCAAACTTGGCTGACGCAGCCAGACCAGGATAGCTCGCCCCTCTCCTTTCCTTAGGCCACGTTTGAGCTCCCATTCTCTCTCCTGTTATAAAATGGACTTTTCCCTCTAAAGTGGGTCTGCCCTAAATCACAGCAGGTAAATCAGAGCAGAAGGCTGATCCTCACATTGGGAAAAACACCTCTTCCCTCACAATCCTGGTCATGATGAAGCTATGTTAAAGAGAATGAGACGAAGCAAAAATTCCAATATCCGAAAATGCAAAAGAATCCTTTAATGACTCAATACTGGAAGGCTTAAATAAGGGCTGAGAATCACAGATCTAATTGTCAGCCAAGACTGGACCTGGGATTTTCATTTTCTGAGCATCTACAACATGTCAAATACTGGGCTAAGTGGTAGGGATAAAAGAATGGGGGGGTGGGGGGGAATCAGTCATAGTATCTGCTCAAGCTCCAACAGGAAACTTCCTATTCCACACTCTTTTGCTTCACTCTCAATCCCTGAAAGTCACCCTTACCTCCCACTCTGCCATCCACAGTTCCCAGATGTAACATCATAATTAAGTCAATATGCTTCCTCCATCAGCTCCTTTCAATGTGATGGGCCCTACAAACAGGAGACCTCTGGAGATAATACCTTAACCAGGGGGTAATCCATAACGATGCCATGAGTTATACCAGTGGCAGAGAGTTCAGGAATGGAGGCAAGGAAGTAGGAGACATATTGGAGCAGACCTCATAATATCCTCCAATAGTAGCACAGGAGTCTATACAAAGGCCTGATTACACCTGAACCAATAGAACAGATGCTGGCAAAATGTCAAGTGTAATCTAACTTGAACATCCCATGCCACAAGCACATTTTCCCACTTCCTGGCATTTTCACCAAATTCAATTTAGTGGCCACAACGTGACAGAAGAAAGAGAACCACTATGGAAAGGTACATCATCTTTACAAGCTCGTTTTCCTCCCTGAGGAAAATCATATTAATCACTGAAATATTCCGAGGGCCCGCCAGGTGCCTTGTAAAATCTGAAGTGATGTACTCATACACTTCAGGCTAGAACAGATCAGAGGAAATTATTAGAGTGATACAAGACAATATCAATTGGTCAACTCTGAGTTTAAAATGGCATTCATCAAAATGAAAAGCCAGGAAGGGAATTCACCAGTCACCACACCAGGCCTTGCAATCCCAGGAGGGAAACCTTGTTTACAGTTGCATGCAAGCAACAACATTCAAGAATTATGTTGATGCTTCTGTAACTCCTAAAACTTAATGTTTTATTAACTTAACATAGGATTAATTTGCCAAGGGTGGTACATTTAACTATCTTTAACATTAAGAGGCCTGAGCTACTACTGAATAAAAATGTGTCATGCTGAAGGTGAACTACTGGACTCTGGACTGCCCCTCCTCTGCAGGGACAAATGTTGTTTTTCAGCATGTTATCCTCAATCTCTAACACAAAGGAGTTCTTTGCTCTCCAGGAAGCTTTAGAAGGTGCAGGGCATCCTGAGGCTCAGGAATGCTTCACTTTCCTATTGGTTCAGAACCAGGAAATGGTGACATTAACACACCTGTCATACTACCCCCAGCATCTCCTGAGGACCTCAAGCGGTTTTAACAGAATATCTTTCCAACCTTCCCATTTTGGGTATCCCTGCTGCAATGGGTTACTACTATGCACATCTGAAAACAATCAAATCCAGATTAATAGTAAACCATTTAAGATCACATGAAACAACCAAATACTTATTGTGATACAGGAGGTCTGAGGGAGAGCCAGAGAAATTCAAAGGATGTTAACTATTTATGTTGTATTCATGTGTGTTGTTTTGTACTTTAATTGATTCATAGACCATAGAATACCACTAACTATATTTGTCTCTAATGGTATAATTTAAAGTCTGGGATCAAAGGGTTGTGTACAGTGCTTTGCAAAACACACACCTACAAGAGCTCCCAGCTCCAGTAAGGCCAATGAGGGCACTGGCAGGAAGATCAGAATACTAGAGCTATAAGAGACGTTAATGATCAGCTAGTTCTACCTCTCATCTTACAGAACAGAAAACTAAATTCTGTTTTACCCATCAGCCTCCTATGCTCCTACTTCTTCTGGCTCATCCCTCATACAGATGTTAAGCAATGTTTCTTTCACCCAATTCCAATCATTTTATTCTTTTGACTAAAGCTCAAAGTCTTTAGTGTAACACATGAGGCTCTTGATTATCTGGCCTCTACCTTCCTCTGAGCTGTGTGCCTTTTCAATACCCTTCAACACACACACACACACACACACACACACACACACACACACACACTCCCCTCCAACTATAATGAACTTCAAGTTTTTGAAAAATCCATAATTGTGGATGTTTTACTTCCAATATCCTGAAGTAGCTTATATTGAACCAATCCTCTGTTCATAATTATAACCAATCAAAAACTAAAAATAACTATCTGTGTATACAAGACAGCAACCAAAAAAAGGAAGAAAATGGAAACAGAAAACACTAGATGAATTTTCTGGGTTTTGCAACTTTTTGCTTGAGAAAAAAATCTCAATCAGCACCCTGTAGAGTACCTAGAAATCAGATAGAAATATGCTAAATCAGAAGACAGACTTTGGGACATTTGGAAAATGAAAGGAGAAATACAAAGAAGTTAAGAGCCTCAGAAAAGAGGTCCAAATTCGGCATATAAACTCCATTCAAATCTCTAGCTAAATCCTGAGCTATATATGCATGGACAGATTCCAAACACTCCAGCTAACATTACTAGAACTAATCAAAGACTTCACTTTTGGCCCACCACAGGAGAGACGAAGTTTGGTGTTTGAGGTCAGTCTAATTAAATGCCTGCTAAAAAAAATTAATACTATTCAGAGGAACATAATATAATTTATATTATATTATGACCATTCAACTGTTTGACTGGTTTGGCCGGTAGCAATGATGCACCCTGACCACCAGGGGGCAGATAGGTTAGCGAAATTGCTGGGGTCCAGCAGATCAGGACTAAGCAGGATGGGCCGGACACGCCCGCCCTGGAGCCCTACTGCAGTCCCTCTCTGGCCCCAATCGTGCACCAGTGGGGTCCTGGATTGCGAGATGCCTCTAATCCATATATCCTTGACAATGTCCAAAATACAACCCAAAATTACTAGACACAAGACAATGTGATCCATACTTAAGAGAACAGATAATCAATGGAGACTGTCACTGATATGACTCAGTTGTTGGAATTAGCAGACAAGGATTTGTCACACACAGTGCTTTGTCATCCATGCCGTTGCACATGCAGCATCCTCTGCCTAGAAAACCCTCTTCCCTTACTAAATAATTCTTACTCATCTAATCTCAGGTATTAACTACTCCCAGTGTACCACAATCTTCCTGATCACTCAGAAATGTGTGGTCTAATTGTCTGGCTACTTTTCTTCCTCTTCCTTCAGTTTTCTTAAGGGAAGGGAGTGGATCATTTTTACCTATAGCAACAATGTGCAGCACAAGTTTTATAAATGTGGATCAAATGAATGAAGCAATGAATAAAGTAACTGAGAGTGATATTAAAAGTTTGAGTATTATTGACTCATGGGTAGCACTTTTGCACCATGCTCACACAGTCTTGAAACTGGGTGAGTTCTTTTTCTCTTTCTGTGTCTGAGGTAGGTTATTTCTGTGGTAAGGATGATACAGACACTTAAGAACAGAAATGTGCTCACATGCTGCATATTTCCAAGCTCAAAAGCCTTCTGGCCAGTCTTCTCTCTGATCTCCACTTTCCCTAATATGGATCTTTTCCTTCTTAATATTAATTACAAACATGCCTATTAACCTTTTCCCTTAATATAACTTTAGCTAACTTCTACGATGCCAGGCAAGCATAGTGCTAAGCATTTACCAAATACTAATTCACTTAATTCTCCTAACCATTCTATGAGGGAAGCATTATTATTATTGCATTTTACATGTTACAAAACTGAGAGGGTTATTTACAAGGTTAACAATTGGCAGACTCCATTGCCCGCCATATTAAACAAACAGAAAGACTGAGAGAAGCAAATTTTCCTCACATTATTGACACTCCCAAGGTATCTCACTTCTAATTTAAAGAGGTATTTTGAATGAGGATAGTGTTTCTACCTATCACGAAAATCTTCCAACACCATATGAAGAATTGGTCAGTCAGCCTAAAGATAATCTAAGCACATGCTGCCTCCCCATTCTGTTTGAGATTCTCTTGCCTTTCAAGGGGATAGAGTGAAAATCCCAAGTGATAACTACTGGGAGTGGAAGCATCTCTCTGCTCCTGACTGGGACTGGTGTGGAGGGGGACAAGCTGGAGGAATAAGGTGAAACACTGCACAAAAGCACATCATCAAACAGTATAGTATATTTGCTGGACCTGTTGGTATTGGGAAAATAGCTGGAGGGCTGATGTAACATAGCTCCCCAGAGATCAAGATTCACTGAAAAGTCACTGGACCACTAATGGGATTAATGGGCAGAAAACACTTCTTTGAGGTTTCACCCTGTCCTGTTTTATCCAAACCTATTTCTCCATTAGCCATACGACCTCTGCAATGTATGCTGTTCCATTATTTCTTTTTGCTCTGTGAGTATTTATTAAAATTTGACTTTCTGGTTCTCCTTTACCTTCTAGAATTCTTTCTGACTCTTAGAACATAAACATAAATTATCAAGATAAGACATGGGAGATATGGAAGTGCTACGTCTCACTCACCCACTACTTATGAAAAGACATTATTTTGATGAAACACTTTTCTGTTTCTTAAAGACACTGTGTGCTAGAAATATTTACAAATACTTGAACTTCAGGCTGATGACAACACATACATACACACACACACACACACACACACACACACGCCTGGACTCTGTCCAAAAGTTATTTGAAAGGTAACACTCATTCAACATACATTCGTTTCCCTTAACCAGAAAAGAATCACCTAACATTCTATCTCCTCATTAATATTCTCCAAATCCAGGTTGTGTTCATCATGTCATTTCTGCAGTTGGTGAGATTGAGATATCCTAGGTTTGTAAGTGACCTTCCCAGCATCTAAAAGCAAGGCAGTGAGAAAATTTTGATTCAGATGCAAAATCTTTGTTTAGTCTCCATTGCTCAGCTCAAGTAGCCATCCTCCAACTTTAATACTTAAGAAGCTTCAATTACCTATGCCCAGAGCAGCTGGGGGGTGGTGGGAGGGGGGAGGAAAGAAAGCAAATATAGTAGTGGGTCTCTTGCTTTTGGTAGTTCAGCAACAAATTGGAGAGTCTCTCCTTAGCAAATCACCTCGAGAAGGGAATGCCTTATTAAAACAGTTTCTTACCATTGAATTTGTTCCATTTTTCACAATTTGGTTAAAAAGTAAAGGTTTACATTTGATTTATTTGCAATTGCCAGAAGTATAAGTAGTCTGTTTGAACCACTCGGCAGAAATCTGAGACTCAGAGAGTCAAGCCATGTTTCTATAAGTCTCTCCCAATTCCATAAACTATGGAACTCTATTAAAATGCTATCGTGTGCAGAATTAGTACTGCCAGGGTTCTCAATTGAACTGAAATGATTTCCTGCAAATCATTACACTGATTATTAAAATGATAGAAGTATTATCTTGAAGTATAACTAATGGTTTACACAATCAGAAAATGCTCACTGAAGGATGAGAAGGCATACCCTTTAGCTTCCTGATTACAATAATAATTGCCACCTCTATTTATTGAGCATTTACACTGTATGTACTCCATACATGTTTCCCCTCATTTATTTCTTGATCACCTAGTGAAATTGGTATTAATTCCATATTTCTGATGATAAAAGTAGTGTTTAATGCAGTAACTTGCTCAAGATTACACACTAGTAAGTGGTGGGATTAGGACTTAAACCAGGTTTGTTTGACTCTAAGTCTCTGCTTCTAAACTCTACTTGGTATTCCCTCATTCTCCCCTGTGACCTTCCTCTGAGACATGAAGATAATTTTTCTAAGTTACATGCAGACAAATCATAAGTGCAGTTGGTAAGCCAAAAAAAGGTGGTTAACAGGTGCAAATAGGAGTACACATAGACAGGTAGAAACAATGAGAATCTTTCTCGATTAACCTATAATTAGTCCTAGGACTTTAGATTTGGAATGGACCTTAGAGATCATCTGGTTCAACTCTCATTTTACAGATAAGAACAGAAACACCGAGATGTGAAGGGCTTTGTCCTGGGTAACAAAACCAGGTCTTTGTATTAGAAATTTCTACTTTTTCTATAACTCTGACTGTTTCACCAAATGAATCTGTCAGCATTCCCTTATACTCTGCACATCCAGGCACTCTAAGAGCAATCAGAAGGCAGGAATGTTTAATAAAGCACCAACTTGGGTGACAAACAACAGGGTCTCATGAATTCTGGAATGGAGACTCCACGGAGGAGGCAGGTCTTGCGAGGCAAGTAAAATTCAGATAAACAAAGAGAGGGAAGAGGGCTGGTCCAGGCTCAGGGGATGGAAAAAGGAAGCTGAGTAGCCTGGTCAAATATGCATGGTAGTAGACAACTTGGTTTTTCAATTACTCAAACCTAAAGAGAAAGATGCTATACTTCTGATGTCTGCTACACACAGTGATATGAATATCTTGCTACAGCTGCTTACAGTCCTGAGCCTGAGAAGCCAGCCTTGCCTGCAAGTAGCTCCAGTTATGCTTTAAATCAGCCACTAGCAGCTTTGCTTTGTACTAAGGCCACGACCCTGACAAGCCATCATCATCACTGGAATGAATGCCTTCCAGGCCAAGAGAAATGCAAAGAGTCTCCAGAGTCGTTGCATAATCAATCTGAAATCCAGGGGGAGTGGGAGAAGGGCCTGACTCAGCGATGGTGAACCCACTTGCCAAACTCTTCTGGCACCTGGACCAGATCTGAAGACATTTCTGGATCCCATTTTTCTGTAAACCTTCATCATAAGCTGAAAGCCATTTTCTTATCCTTCTTAGAAAACAGAAAAGGCATTATGTATGATGCCTCCTCCCGTCAGGAAGTAGTAAGTAAAGGGACCGGTCTGGTTATGAGGCAGAGTGGAAGAAGCACTATGGATTACAGAAAGGAGCATGTGTCTCAGAATCCAGAGACTTCAGTCCCCTCAGCCATAACCTTGCGTATGAACTTGGAATGGTACTTGACCCATTACAGCATCAGTGTCCTTATCTTTACAGTGAGCAGCTCATATCACCTTCCTCACAAAGCTGTCATGAGGTTCAAATAACATGAGAAAATTAAATTCTAAAGCATTATGCAAATTTCGGTGGTCATATTTTTAGGTAGGAAAGGCATATTCCATGAGTTTTCCAGATGCAGGGACAAATAAGGGACAGAAATTATTCCAGTTTTAATTAAGATGCTCAAGAAGGCCACTTGCTTTGTGTAGCTTCTCACACTGACAGACATTTCATCTCAGCAAAGTTCTGTGCTTACAGCAGCATGGACATCACCTCTGGAAATGGCAAAACCACTACTAATAACAAGTTACCCTTTGGGAAGCTCTCCCATGGGGCAGGCAGTGTGCTAGGGGTTCTATACTCATCATCTCTAATTCTCCTTGTAAGGAAGGCAATTTCTTTCGGCCCAATCCTCTATTTCTCTGCTATTAATTAAGGGCACTTGCATCCCTCTTTCCATCCCATTTCCAGGTCTCCTTGTAGATGAGTAGCTGTTCTAATTAGCTATGCTCAGGGCTATTCAATGGGCAGGGTTAGTGTCCATCAAAAGCATGTCCTCCTCATTCACTCATTCATTTTTATGCATACTAAGGAAAGGACCATATCCCTCTGTGAACTTTCCTTGCTCATTTCCTCCAACTTCCTCTTCCATTCCCAGCCTCCTTGTAGAAAGCAAACGAGTGCGGGTTGGTCCCTCAACAGAGATGAAATCATTATCCTCACCCCCCTGGACAAATGGGCCATGACCTGCTGCTCAGAGCCAGCTGGTCTGGACTCAGTGGGAGGACACAAGGGTCCTCAATAGGGGGTGGTTATCAGGTGCTGGCTGAGCACTTCCAGAAAGCGGTCATGTCTCTCATTTGGTAGGTCCTCTTGAAAGAGCATAGGAAGGGGGAAAGGTGAATGGAAAGATTTGAACCAAAACTGAACCCCTGACCCCCTCACACTCACAGCAAACCAGCAATATAGGCATTTTACAGATGACAAGACTTAGGCTCACTGTTAAATAAACTGCTGTCCACAACCTTACAAGCTCATAGGCAACACAAAATTAAAATACATCAAAACAAACAGAGAACAAGTACCAAAGTCTGTGATAGCAGTTCTAAGAGCCATACAAGGTCAGGGTGTATGTATTGAATGCCTCTGCTTCCAAACCTCACTCCTTCAAAGCAAAACAAAAATCAAAATCCCCCAAACCACTTCCACCCCGAGTCACCAACGAGGTAAAGGGGATGGCTAAGTTTCAGGTATAACCTCCAAGTTGGCTCTCTTTCATCTGGGCTCAAAAGCCAGACTTGCTAGGGGCCAGGTCAAGCCATTGTCTGCCAAACAGCATCCTGGCACATCTCCACTCGCACCTCCATTCCCCAGCGTGGAGCACTTTGGCGTTGCCCCAGAGAGTGCAAGTGACTTCTGCAAGGCAAGAAAGTAGGCCGCGATCTCCAACATTTTTCACGGCTTGAGGTTCCTGTTCTCTCTGGATTCATTTGCCTCTAGGAGCACTTGTCTCTGCTGACACGAGGTGCCTGATTTGCAGGGAGACGGCATTTGAATTGCAGGAAGAGTTGACAAGCTAAGCAGCAGCACTGGCCTTCAGGCCAGCCATCAGCAAAGTGCAGAAGCAGGTCAGTGAGGCTGATTTGTGGGTCCCTCACACCAATCCTTGCACCTCCTCCTCTGCCCTCAGCCCAGCTCCCAACAAATCCCTACAAATGAGTAAGGTAACATTCAGTGTCCTCATCTCTTCACTCCCAAAGACCCTTTCATCTTCTACCACACCAACGCATCCTTTAGCAAGGTTTACCAACAGAATAAACTGTACTGATAACTATTATCTCCCCCTGCCATTCCTATATTTATCAAAGACAGCTGGCTACTAATCGGAGCTTCTAATCAGCAGGGGGAAACTAGAGCTACAATACCAAGTCAGTCTCTTTCAACTAAGAGCAAAGAACCTTGACATTTTAGTTACTCTTTATAGCCTCATCTTGAACAAATGGGCAGTTTCCATTAGATGTTTTGAAATATTAAAAAGAGCTCTGTGGCCACCATTATGCCTTTTATGAGGTAGTGGAGTGGGGAACTCCAGGTTGGAAGTGACCATGATAATGGTTCATAGCACTTTTTTAAAAGGCATTTGTAATTTCTTAAATTCCAAATATACTTCAAGACAAAGTATTGAATCTCAAGAAATAAGATTTCAGAAAGCAAAAGTTTGAATATTGGGGGTCCGAAGGGCTGAAGCAGAGCCTCCCTAATGGCCCCACTCTGCCCAAGCTAAAGGATGTTCTGAGGATACAGTAAGGTGGATATTTGGTCCACCATGAGGAAGAGAGGCAGTAGAGAGGATGCAGGCACATGGCACAACCATCGCAGTCATCCACTGAGCGCTTACCATGTGTCAAGCACTGTGCTAAGCAAATAAGCCACAGACTGTGTCCTCCAGGAATTGTGGCTACAGCACACCCTTCCCTTTAGAAGAAGAAGCAAAAAGTATCATTCCTGATAACCTACCACTGGAGAGCATGAAGAAAGCATTACTGAGACCACATCAGAGCCACAGCCAGAAATCTAATGAGAGAGTACATGGGACAGGTGCTCACTTCTTCCTTAAACTTAGGGTCCCAGCAGGAAGATCCAGAACAGGAGCAAAAAAGAAGGGCAAATGCTAAAAAAAGAAATGGCCTCAATGCCTAGAACCTAACAGATGCTCAAAAACAGATTTGTTGGACAAATAAATGGACAGCATAGGACTCATTTTATTTTTATGTGAGCTAATTCCAAAGAAAATAGCCACTTATTCACAATAAGCTATTTATTTTTTCCAATTTTTCTTTTTATCTGTTATGAATCCATATAATTTAAGGAATCACATAGTTCTAAAAGGCTCATTATAATCAATTAATTAATCAAATCTATAGTTCTCTTCCTTATCCCCCATTTCCCCTTCCCTAACAACAACCACTTTCAATTCCTTTAGTTGTTTCTTTAGGTATTTCATTCCATATTTTAAAATAATATGCTTATAAAGCTTCTTGCTGATTTTTAACTTTTCTCACTACGGAAAGTGAAGATTTAAGACTTTTAACTTTTAAGACTTTTAACCAGAAACTAGATGAACAGGTAGGCCTCTAGAAAGGCCTGTAATGCAGTGGGTTGTAGTTGCATGGTTGTTAAGGACCATGGCAAATACTCTCAGACTTGCCAGTGTGCCTCCTCAATATCTATATCATAATTTAATTTAAATCAAAATCCTATGTCCACATCATGATGACTGAAGGGTTCCCTTTCCACATTCTATTGCCTCTCTCCTATATTGGATCTCCTGTTTCCTGAATTCCATGTTTTCCTTGGTTTCCTTCCTCCTATGGTAAAGAAATTTCTCCAGTAGCTTCCTAAGAGAAGGTGCATAAAAGCAAAGTGATTTGTTGTTGTTGTTGTTTTTTTGTGTGTGTTTTTGGGGTGTGTGTGTGTGTGTGTGTGTGTGTTATTTTTTTCTGGGGGGCGGGGAGGAAGGTGTTGTTGGGACTTTTACAGACCTGAAGATGTCTTTGTTCTAACTTGTTGCCTAAGTGATAGTTTGGACGGATATGAAATTCTCAACTGAAAATCATGTTTCTTCATAATTTTGAGGGCACCAGCTTTCCATGTTAAAACACCTGAAACCAGGCTGATTCCTGAACCTTTGTAATATATTTTTTCTTTCTAGAAACTTGTAAAATCATCCAATTGTCTCCATTGTTCTGAAATTTCATAATAATGTATCCTTAGTATAGGCCTATCTCACCTATTTGTGTGCACTAAATGAGCCCTTTCAACCTAGAAACTAATAACATCTAGTGCTAGGAATTGTACCAGAGTTATCTCTAATGATTTCCTCCCCATTTTTTGTCAGTTTTCTGTTTCTGGAACTCCTAATATTCAACTGTTTGACTTACACTGTCTAACTGTCATATTTTTTTTCTAATTTCCATCTGCAATTTCGCCCCCAACTTTCCTAAAGATTCATCAATTTTGTTTTTCAATCATTCAGAGCCCTCAGCTATCACATTTTTTTTAAATTTCCAACAGTTCTTTTTTGTTTCCTGAATGTTCCTTTTATATAGAAATCAGCTTTTGTTTCAGGGATGTAGTATCTTTTCATATTCTCTAAAGACAGGAAAGAATGGTGGTGGTGGTAGTGGTGGTGATGGTGGTGGTAGTGGTGGTGGGTGGTGATATGTTTTAGTTTTGTTTTCTTCATCTTGCATACTCCATTTTAAATATGTACCCTTTGCTTGTTCACTTTGGTTTCTATTTTCATTTTAAGGGGCTTCCTCAAATATTTAGGTATCCTTAATTGACTGATCATATTTTAGAGTGAAACAACAAAAAGACAACAGAACACTCTCAGAAGTGGGACTTGTCAAGACGGCTTCCCTAAGAGATCTATGGCTGGATTGTTTGATTTGGTAGACCATAGTGTATCTTCAGGGCTTTCTCCCTTAGGTTAGTCTACTCTGCACGAATGATGTTCAAATCTGTTGCCTAGAGAGATAGGCCTACCAGCCAGCAGTGTAAGAGCCATGTGGGGAGATAGTTCAGAAGTCTAAGTCACTATATTCACTCCTAGTATCCCCCTTAATTGTGCCAGTCTGCCTGCCCCCACTCCAAAGAGCTTCTACTTCACCCTCAGTAGGGAACAACCTTCTAGTCTTCAACTGAAGTGGGGAAAAGTATTGGCTGCTAGAATTGGAGTGGGTATCTGGGATCTAAATATATTTTAAACACACTGTGACCCAATTCTCCGAGTTTTTAGCCTCATTTTCACTACCACTTCCAAACATGACTGGTACCACTAATTCCCAAACTTTTGGCGGGTTGTGAACTATAAATTTAATTGTCTCATTTTTCCCCATTGCAGTTTAGGATTCAGCAAATTGTATATGCAAAGTCAGTTACTATTTGCCCACACAGTTGTATGGCGCACACAGATTTCAGTTACTATTTGCCCATCTTCTTTCCAGCTTTCAAACTACCTTTATTTCCCTGTGCCACTGGGTTACGTGGAGTCAGGGACTCTCAGGCGAGTTCAGGATTCAACTCCAACCTCAAGCAACCACTGTGTCCAAGGAAGGCACTACTTCTTTGGGGATGAAATGGACATTAACACTGCTTTAAAAGAGGAGCTAAGGAATGCCCTCGCCCACCATGACCCAGCTTCTGAAATCCATGTGTGTCATACAACTGTGATGAGTCTATGTAGAAAAACTGTGCACTGAACACCTGATTAATTTAATGGAGATGGGTCATAACCAGAAACTAGAGGAACAGGTAGGCCTCTAGAAAGGCCTGTAATGCAGTGGGTTGTAGTTGCATGGTTGTTAAGGACCATGGCAAATACTCTCAGGCCAAATATGCCATCCAAAAATATTTCAAATGCAAAAAATGAACAAATAGAAACTAAGCCCGTGTGTGTGTGTGTGTGTGTGTGTGTGTGTGTGTGGTTGCTGCTGTATTCTTTTCCATTCATTTTTGTTTTTATGGTTTATGCATTTTTTTAAAAATCTCTTCATCATCATTTAAGTGTGGTTTTGGAAGACAGCATTCAATTTGCCATATTTATCTGCAATTTCTAAACTGCTGTGGGTGTATATTTTTCTGATTTCCACACCACCTTATTCTACTTTTGTAAAATACAATATACATCCAGAAAAATGCATAAAACCTATTTTTTACTGATTAATGGATAATTACAAAGCAAACTCCCATGTATATACCATCCATATCAAGACCACACACTGCCAGCACCCAGAAGCCCCTCCCCACATGTCCCTCCCCCCATTGTACCCCATCCCTCCTCCCAGTCAACATCACTTCCTAGACTTTTGCTATCACCATTTCCTGACTTTTCTTTATGGCTTTACCACTTATGTATATGCACCTTAAAAGATAGTTTTGTTCCACCTGGCTTTAGCCTTACATGAATGGGATCCTACCAAACATACTCTTTTGTATTGCTTCTTTCACTCAATCTATGTTTGTCAGATCCATTCTTGTTATGTATAGGCTATTTTTTCTGCATCTTTACCCTTTATTGAAAAATACTTTATAACATTAATGATAAAAAATGAGAAGTGTTAGGGAGCTGTGGAGAAATAATTTCTCAAAGTTTAAGGTTCAGACTATTTCTCTCTTAAGTGTGGGACTTAATTAGACTTTTCAATGGCTTTTCAGGGATGTTTGGCTCATTCTCCCACCTCTGGGTAGATGAAAACTAGTCTACATGCCCTTTTTTCATTGGGAGATACCCTGGTTTTGACTTGGTGATGTTTTCTCAGAGTTGATCAACATCTTCTTTCAGCAATCCAATATATTTCAATAGTGCTTTTAAGTCAGGAGACATGAATCTCTATGACTAATATTTATATGAGGAAAATAGACTAAAGTCAGAAATTCCTTAACAAGCAATCCAGTTATTTTAGTCAGTTCTAAGAAGGCCAAAAACTGATAAGAAAATGGTAATTAAAACTCATTTAGAATAGAACTTTTAAAATTTCCTTAAAGATCCTTTAGGGTAATCCTATTTTTTCAGATAAGGAAATTGAAGCCCAAGTGAAATAAAATTGTTTGTCTGAGTCACAAAGCTCGTTGGCCTTTCCTGCTTTCTAAGCTGTAGTGTCTTCATCTGTGGAGGTGCTGTGCTACGTGACCTCTAAGGCATGTTGTCCACAGGTAAATCAATTCCACACCAAGGGACCTGTCAACAGAGAAAGTGTATCTTCATGCTCTATGTCCTCCATGCAAAACGAAGACCATTACACATCAGGGGTGTGACTGTGTGTGTGTGTGTGCGTGCATGCACGTGTGGATGTGCTTAAGCAACTGCGAGCAAAGAGAATTATATCTGTATTAGGAGCAGCTTGCCCTAGTTTGTTTGGCTCAGTGGATAGAGCATGAGCCTACAGACTGAAGGGTTCCAGGTTTGATTCTCTGGTCAAGGGCACATGCCTAGGTTACGGGCTTGATCCTCAGTAGGGGATGTGCAGGAGGCAGCCAATCAATGATTCTCTCTCATCATTGATGTTTTTATCTCTCTTTCCCCCTCTCTTCCTCTCTGAAATCAATAGATCTATTTTCGCGGGGGAAAGGAGCATATTCCCACAATGCCATAGGATTCACCAGCTGAAAGATCTTTCATTCCTCCTATAACTCAATAAACAGGGATATCACACCTACATCACAGGTCAGCAGGATGGGCTTCTTTAGTAACACAGAGCTGCCTCAGGAAACAAGTCCGGGGAACACCCACTTCGGGGAGCTTTGTCAACATAAATACAGCCATCATGAAGCACCCACCTGCCCTCTGTCCTGCAGGAGCTTCAGTCTCATTGGCAAGCCAAGGCTGACACCTGAACTGTGAGAAAAGAGTACAAAGCAGTGTGCTAAACTCTCATCAGGCAGTCTGTGCCTTTGGAATTGAAAAAAGGAAGGACACAGCCTGGGTAGAAATCCTAAGAGGAGGGACCTTCTGAGCTTTAGTTTCTGCCTGTATACAAAATCCCTTGGTGAGCCCTCAGTGACTTCTATCCTGGGGTCCTGAAGTCTCTTCTCAGCAATCGCCACCTCATTAGAGCTGCAGATGGAAACACCATGGACTCCAAACTCAAACACAGGACTCTATGCTGGGAAACCTGAGTCCCAATCCTGAGTCTTTTACAGGTCCACCCTGGCCTGGGCCTCAGAGAGAAGTCTCCTTTCCTCTAGCACCACACTGTCCCTATTTCTAAGTGGGCACCAAGATGCTGAATACAGCCGGCCATGACCACATGAATGAGGCAGGGGCAGAAACACTTTAGCGATCATAGGAAGGAAGGAGCTCCATACATCTGTGATGGTGTCCTTCAGACAATACAACAGATTTGGTTTTCTGATCGACCCCCTCTGTCTCACTGCCAGACCACCCAGAGTCTCAGAATGAGCTTTCCAAGCCTATCACCCCCTCCCTGGCGGTCTCAGCAACACATGGCTGCATGGGATGTAAGTTTTCTCAGTTTGTTTTCTAAGAAGCCTATCACTGGGGCAATTGACAAAGCCTCCTTTTGTCAGGAAAAACCCAAGGTTTTTAAATAGAGAACCTAATGGAAAAAAATCCTCTCAGAAGGCCTACTATTGAACTGCACATAGGAAATGCCCTGGTCAGAGAAGAGGCCTCAAGAGCATCACTGGGAAGTAAGATAAAATCTTACATTTTTCTTGAATTTAGAAGAACTTCTTCCTAGTATTTTAGAAGTTAGGGAGCAGAATGGGGGCAAGGGAAAAGAAATGTCTGAGGACACCTGAAAGTGTAATTATAGCAGCAGAGCTTGGAGGGATTCTGTGATCATTTCCGAGACAGGTAATATTTAATATTTTGCCAAGTACATTCCTATTGTCTTATTCATGATTCATGCCAGTGTGCCTCCAAATGAAGAAGGCAAACACCATCCTCTTCATCTCCCAGTAAGGAAAATTAAAAGATGAAATGATGGAAATTTAGCATAGGGCTGCTACCTCCAACTACAGAAAAATAGCAAAAATACAGTTTGGTGTCTACATTCCCAATGAGCACAGTCCCAGGTTCCTTCCCACCAGAAAAGAATTCATCTCCCTCTCCCTCTCCCTCTCCCTCTCCCTCTCTCTCTCTCCACCTTAGTCAAAAGTGCCTCCAGCCACAGAAAGACAAATGCTATACAATTCCACTTCTATGAGGTACCTGCAATAATCATATCAGAAAGTAGAATGGTGGTTGTCAGACCTAAGGGGATGGGGGCAAGGGGGGAATGGAGAGTTAGTATTTATTGCTTACAAAGTCTCAATTTGAAAAAATGAACACGTTCTGGAGATGGGTGGTAGTGACGACTGCACAACACGGTGAATGTACTTACTGCCACTGAATGTATTGCATGTACTCCAAATGATTAAAATGGGAAGTTCTGTTATGTATGTTTTACCCCAGTTAAAAAAGAAGGCTCCATCCTAAAATAAAGAGGGAGTTATGCAAATAGAATGCTCACATATGAGGGTGCTGTCTCTCCTTAGTCTCAAGAAGGGCCAGTTCCTCAGACAAGTTACAAAAAGATATTTCAGGATGAAGAGACACTGGCAGGGAAAACCAAGTACTCCATCGACTCCTTGGACATTAACATTGACTACTGAGGTAAGATCAGAAATGAGGGTCTCTCCTAGCCTTCATTCTGCTAGTCTGTTCCATGCTGATCATGATGGGCAGCCGAATGCTTCAAACTACTTTTGCTGGAACTAACTTAACTCCCTGAGCCATTACCTATCACCCAATATTAATTGTCTTCACCACTTCCCATCTCTAGGAGTAACCGAAGGTGGATAACAGCCCTAGCATTACCTATCGCAAGGGATGCAATCTTTCCCAGAGAGCACACCAGCCTCTATGAGATGGGAAAGAAAGAACAGAAACAATGGGCTTCCACATTCTGGTTCTGAATCCTGCCTTTTTCATGGCACTTCAACTTGACTGTCTTCTATAAATGCTATCTTGAGTTGTATTTAGAATCCCAATCAGGAAGGCATAACTTAAAATATAAATTAATCTGTAGTTCTCAGAGACTAGAATAACAGAAATTACACATGAGAGTCATTAACTCTAACATGGAAGTTCAGGTTGCTATGGGGGCTCTCCTCCACCGGTCATCAACAGTGCAGGCTCCTTCTGCATGTTTGCTCCTGTGTCCCCGGGGTGTTACTTTGGTCAGCAGGATCTGATATGGCTCATCACTGAGACTGACTGCATTTATGCCAGCAGGAAGGAGGGGAGGGGAAAGGGTGGGCACACCTTTCCCTTTAAAAGTAAAACCTGGAAGCTACACACACAGTTATGCTGACATCCCATTGGCTAAAACTTAGTCCCACAGTCTCACTAACCACAGGCAGGCTGCAAACTGTAGTACCTTGTTCCAGAAAGTCATGAACCCAGATGAAAATTATCTAATCTAATAAAAGAGTAATATGCAAATTGACCCTCACTCCATTATACCCACAAGCCACACCCACAAGCTACGCCCACCAACCAATCAGGAGCAAATATGCAAGTTAACTCAACTAAGATGGCAGTCTGCCTCAACCCGGCAACTGAAGTAGCCAGTCCTGTTAGCCAGGCAGATGGTGGGGAAGGCAGGGGGGGCCAAAGGGCAGAGCCATCAATCGCAGGGGCGGAGCCGGCAATCATGGAGGTTGGGGGGTCTTCTGCCTAGGCCTGCAGCCTCGGGCACAGACCCCTGGCCTGGGAAGGGGCAGAGCTGGCCATCGCAGGGGTTAGGGGGTCTTCTGCCCAGGCCTGCAGCCTCAGACAAAGACCCCTGGCCTGGGAAGGGGTAGAGCCAGCGATCGTGGAGGTTGGGGGGGACTTCTGCCTAGGCCTGCAGCCTAGGCTAGAGGCTACAGGCCTGGGTAGGGGTGGAGCTGGGATTGGAGGGGCAGGGGTGGAACCGGTGATGGGAGTGAACTACAGAGGAAACACCTTTTCATAACACTCATTGGCTAAGCTTCCTGTATGGCACTGGTAATATTCTTAGTAACTTGGGTAATAAGAATCCAAAAAAGCATCTAAGGTTTTTCTACCACACTCCTGGAGAAAAAAAATGAAGGTCCACTGCTGGAGGGCTAAGAAATGTCATATCCTGCCCTAGCCGGTTTGGCTCAGTGCATAATGCCTCAGATTGCTGACTGCAGGGTCTAGGTTCAATTCTGACCAAGGGCATGTACCTAGCATGCAGGCTCCTCCCTGGCTGGGGCCCAGGTCAGGGCCTATGCAGAAGGCAACCAATCGAAGTGTTCTTCTCGCTTTGATGTTTCTGTCTTTCCCTTCTCTTCCACATTCTCTAAAATTCAATGGAAACATATCCTCAGGTGAGGATAAAAAGAAAGAAAGAAATGTCATATCCTATGAAAGACACATCTTGAAAATGCCTAAAGAAAGTTGTCATTTTTTCATGGTAAAGGGACTGGAATCCGTGATAATGAAAACACCTTGGTGACTGGCAGTGGCTGTAGCAGCAGAGTGATGAGGCTGGTGGCTTTCCCTGATTAGCCTAGTCGCCTCCCACAAAGGGAGGCCAAACTGCGGTTTAGGCCCGCTCCCCCTTGGGGAGCGGGCCTAAGCCATCAGTAGGACATCCCCTGAGGGCTCCCAATATGTGAGAGGGGGCAGGCTGGGCTGAGGAACACCTCCTCCCCCCACCAGTGCACAAATTTCATGCACTGGGCCCCTATTATTACTATAAAAGATAGAGAGAACAGATATGGGTGAATACAAGTCCTTTTTTTAAAATCCTCACCTAATGACATGTTTTTTACTAATTTGAGAGAAAGAAGAAGGGTGAGAGAGAAACATGGATGCAAGAGACCGGGATCAAACCACAACTTAGGTATAAGTTTTGGCGTATGGGACAACACTCCGGCCAACCGAACCACCCAGCCAGGGCTACAGGTCCTTTTTTGTCACCAATGGTGTTTGTGTCCTGTTTTGTATGAATAACCCCAACCATAATATGCATACCCTAATGTGGTCAATTGTGATGTGGCTAACTAGGAAACTGTACACCAGCTGTTATCCTCAAGCTAACTGACCAGGGTTATCAATGAAAGATTGAGTCTCAAACATCTCCAATTGAGGCATGCACTAGAAACATGAGGGTTTAAAGCCTACCCACACAGTCACCCACTGGTTGCCACACCACTGCTTAGTTCAGATCTGTCCGAGGCATGCTATGTCCTGGGGCAGTACAGGCTCAGGATATACTGGCAGGTAACAGCTATTGAAATGGACCTCTGCTCAATCTTTGGCTCATCCACTCATGTATCAGAAGGGATTCCTGAGAGTCCACTGGACTGTGTATTTGAAATTGAGGAAAACAAGCTCAGTATGTTTCCCCAAGTGGCCTGGTGTCATAGTTATTTTTCTGTAGCAATGTCATCATGACAGAGGCCAACACAAGGTATAAACCTCCCTTCTCCATCAACACAAAGCCATTTCTGCAAACCTGGCTCTGTGCCCAGCTTCACAACACGTTCTATGACAAGGGATTGTTCTCAGGCTGGGATATATTGAGCCTCCTGGCCAGATCCCTTGGTCTGGATAGTGAAAGGGGTGTGATAGGGACAGAGTCCAAAGCCAGTGAGTCTTATGCAGAGTTGCTCCTGAAAAGGAAAAGACAATTTTGGGTCCTGCTACTCCAAACCTATGCAAATGCCTTATAAATGATGAGCACAGCTTTAAGTCTATAAAATGGGTCCTCAGTCAGACACCCACCCTTGCCATCCCAAACTCCATTTTCTAGCTAACACCTGTTAGCTAGCAGTGTATACAAATAACACTGGCTATGAAAAAGGTGACTTCAATCTTATTTAGACCTGAGAAAAAAATCTTACTTAGCCTCCAGTTTCCTCACCTTGTAAAGTCAAGATTAGATTAGCTGATCTTAAAGTTTTCTTTTAGTTCCAATGATCCATAAACCTTGGTTCCTCAAACAGCTCCGCTTAGTTGTTTCTACAGGAATCCCATGTCACTTGCAGAGGCTGTTGTGAACAATGCACATGAGTCCAGTGCATTGAAATCTGTGACTGTCACTCACTTCTCATACTAGTAATTGTCAGAGACAGAGCAACAGTGAACTTAGCCATAAGAGCCAACCAGCACAAAGGAAAGCACGTGGGACACAAAGCCGTGGCTGCCTCAGGCCCTTGGCACCTGCCAGGGATAACAGTAACACTGTGTTTCCCATATCCTCTTCCTAAGAGGCATACCCACAGTTCTTTGAAAGGGATTGTTATTGGATCAAGAAAACACAAGAGGTAGAAGGGGAAGGAGAGAAGCAAAGGAAACTGAAAAATCAAACTTGCGGGTTACATTTTAATTCTGTGTCATTGTCTTCAACACACCAACGTAAATAAGTATCCCTACATGCCAACCCATACACGTTTTTCACCAAACGCCCTTCTTTCCATCAGAACTCACAGAGGGAATGAGGTTGGCCTCGCTATTTTAAAGCCTACTTTTATTTTTTTATTTTTTTAATCTTTATTGTTCAGATTATTACAGTTGTTCCTCTTTTTTCCCCCCATAGCTCCCCTCCTCCCAGTTCCCACCCCACCCTCTGTTCTTACCCCGCCCCCCACTGTCCTCATCCATAGGTGTACGTTTATTGTCTAGTCTCTTCCTGCACCCCAACACCCTTTCCCCCTGAAAATTGTCAGTCCACTCCATTTCTATGC
>PVJC01012536.1:0-39532 GCA_004026665.1 Murina feae
AGAGGGAGAAGCTGGAGGGGGAGAGACAAGCTGGAGGGGAGAGGGAGAAGCTGAGGAAGTTCCTGCTGTCATTTCACTGTGCAGTAGGTGCCAGGGTCATCACCATGTGGAGAGAGAATGGGACACTGACTGTTTGTATGGCCACTGTGAGAAATGGGAAGGAGCTGACTGAGGGTTTTTAGGGGCATTGCTTTTACAGGCCATGAGGAATTTGCAGGAGACATTGGAACCCCTGAACTTATCATAGTGCTTTAGCCTGTCACTTGAGCAGTTTCTCCTGGGTGCCTATAGAGGCCAGATAACTGCACTGACCCGTGGGTAAGGGTTTTCAGGGCTGGTGTATAAGGATGAGAAGGCAAGAAAATGTATTGGCAGGCACAGTGCAGTTAGAATCACAGTGCTCAAGCTGCTCCCTGATGAAGGGAAGCCAGGAAAGCCACAGGAGTGAGGAGGGAGTGGAGGCCTCAGGGTTCCCCATTCTTTAGAGACTGAGACTAACGGCAAGGCCAGGAAAGACAGGAAGGATGACTGGTGTGCTAGTAGCGTGAGATGTGTAATAAGTCCTGCAGAGGTGGGTGCTTCAGGTGGGATTGTGTTGAGAGGCTGATTGAGTGAATGAAGTGGAATAGAAGTGATGGTCAGTGTAGTTGAAAAAGTCAAATTACTGTGAACATTTTAGTGTATGGTTGTGATTTAAAATTTCAGGTGTGGGTCAGTCGGAGTTTGCTGTTGCTGATATGGTTGACATGTTTGTTTTACTGCTGCCACCAGCAGGAGGGGATGAATTGCAGGTAATTGTTTTGACTTTTTCCTCTGCAAAACACAAAGCATACCTCTCTGAAAGTGCAAGTTTCAAATGTGTGTTTTTTTAAAAATGAGTTTGGGGAAAGAAACAGCAGCATCCACATTGACTGAAATACTTATCAAAGGCAGATTCTGTATATTTTTCCCAACTATAGTAATAGAATTTATGACCTTGAGCTAGTGATACAACTTAGATGTTTTCACATGGAACATGGGAGTGATGCAACATATGGGCAACTCTGACAGGAAGGGACCACTGTCACATGGTGTTTGTAGTATAGTTGGCTCAGAAGTTCCTCATGAGACACCACTTTGATTTTTATCGGGATCCCACTGCCATGGCTTACGGATTGTAAAATAGGATTCTTGCGTCCCTCCTGCAATGCAAATCCATCACTGACTCCCTGGAGTTGGCAGCCTACCCAGGTTGAGGGCACTGTCCTCCAGAAGATGCCCTTACTCCAGACACCAGCAGCAGGCCTTGGGGTTCCCAGCCCACCCACGGCTCTGACCAACTGGCCACAAATGGGGGAGAGGGTTCCCACAGGTTTGATGATTAACTAGCATGACTCAGGGAAGCACTGTATTACAGTCACAGTTTTATCATGATACAAATCAGGAGCAGCCAGACGAAGAGACACAGGGAGAGTTCTGGAAGGGTCCCAAACTTGAAGCCTCTCTGTCCTCAGGACACATTCCCTCCTGGCACATCGATGTGTATCTCCTGCCAGGGAGCTCACCTGTGCATCAGTGTCCGGAGTTCCTATGAGGGCTTCTTTACATGGACACACGCCACTCACCGAGTCATTGTCTACAGGACGGATGGAGCTCAGTCCTCGGGCCCTCCCAGCCCGCCCCCTCCATCCCCAAGGCCCGCCCCTCTCATCACAAGGTTGCCCTTTCTGCTGTGGGCAGCTCCCATTCTGAACTCAGAATAATCCAGGCACCCATGGAACAACACAGACACGCCTATCGCTCAGGAAATCCCAAGGGTTTAGAGGTTACTTCCCAGGAACCTTAGACAAAGAACAGAGAAATTCTTTATTATACAGGACCTCCCTCCCAATTGTATAAGTTTTAAAAAATAGTGACAGCAGACTATGGATGCTGCAATCTAGGAACATTAACTATTAGATTTAATCATTAGAAATTATATTTAAAAATATTTGAAAAGAAATATTGTTTTCAGATGGAAAAATCTACATTTTCCAAATAAGTCGGCCGTAGGTTCCCAGTGTTTTTATGCAATGTAATTTAAATCAAGAGATGGAGGCATTTTTAGCTATCAGGTTATTTTTCCTCAATAGCAAGTGGAAAAAAAACAACGCTGTAGACACTTAAGGAAAACTTCACAGACGTTGTTTCCAGAAACAGATGTGGTGACAGGTGTTTTCTGTTCAAGCACCTCAGTGACGGGTGCTTTTGCATCTTGCATTGTTTGCACATGAGAAGAATCCTTCACGAGACAATGTGCCTGTTTCCTGCCATGTGTCTTGATATATCTACTCTAATTCTGAACGATTTCAGCAGGTTAGGCTCTAAACTGAAAAGAGGCATTACAACTGACTTTCATATCCCAAGAGGTGATGCTTTTGAGTAATTTCTGTCAGTAATTGTGATTCCTGGTACCCAGGGCTTGGGAAGGTGCAGAGAAGACACTAGTTAATGAAGTGTACGACTTTCAAAATCTTAGTACCCACGGGTGTCCCATTTGTTTGCTGTAATTAAATTAAATTAAATATTTCTGATAAATCACTTTCTTCTCCTTCTCTCGTTAGGGTATCAAAAGAGGTATAATTGAGATGGCAGATCTGGTAGCTATCACCAAGTCTGACGGAGACTTGGTTGTGCCAGCTCGGAGGATCCAAGCAGAGTATGTGAGTGCGCTGAAATTACTCCGCAAGCGTTCAGAAGTCTGGAGACCAAAGGTGAGCTTGCGCTCCATTCTGCATTTTTTACCCTCAGTACACCGGGCATCCTCGAAGACATATAATCAATCTTTGCTTGTATGTGAAATTATGAGCATGTAGTCATGTTTTTAAATATAATTCTTTAACCACTAGATGCCAACAACTAGATGTGAGGTGATAGATTAGATGGCTTAATGCTTGACCTGAGCCATTTGGAAGTGATAGCAGATCCATTCCGAAAGGAACTGTCCTTAAGATTATGGAGTAATTAATGATTACTCCATAACACTATCTATAATAGTGTTTGAGTAAGACAGAAAAGGCTTTTGAAGTGATAACTTCCCATTATGCTTATTGAGTGCTGTTTTCAACAAGGGAAAAGAAAAAGGGAAATCCTGTAATAAGTGATGCAATAATATTGACGTGGGAAGCTTTATCTGCAGGAGGACTCTGTGTTATTAAAGACTAAGCTAGCCTTGGCCAACGGGCTCAGTTGGTTGGAGCAAAGTCCAGCACACCAAAAGGCTTCGGGATTGATCCCCAGTTGGGGTGCTTATGGGAGACAGTCCATCAGTGTTCCTCTCTCTCTCTCCCCCTCCCCTTCTTTCCCCTTAAAAATCAATAAAAACATATCCTCAGGTGAGGATTGAAAAAAAGACTAGGCTGTAATCACTGTAGTGAGAACAGTGATGACTTAGTTACCTGTAGCTCCCAGCCTCCCCCAGTCACGTGTGTGTTGGGTCCAGAGCAGTCAGATGCCGGATATTCCACTCTCAACATTTGCTGAATCAGGCAACTTAGACAGAGTTGCTCAACTGGGTTTCATTTTTCTGGCACTCAGGCCTCAAAGAAACCTACCTAGCCAGGCCCTTCTGATCCTTTCGATCCTCTCACAGCTTCCCAGGATGCCTCTGAAGACCATCTGAGCAATCCTAAATCCAAATAAATCTCTGGGCTAGAAAACTTGACCTTGAATCAGTAATTCATTTCTGCTGTGCACTTAGGAATCCTAGTAAGTTACCTCGGTGTATTTCCCAGTATATTAACTTTGACACATCAATAAAGTGTCTCCTCCTTGCCATTGCCTAGGTCCTTGGACTGTAAGAATGAATTGGCAAGTGTTGGAGTCCCATGAAAGTGTATTTTATAATTTTAAGTAACACAGTTCTGGCTTTTCCCTTCTCAATAGGTAGTTCGCATTTCTTCCAGAACTGGAGAAGGGATCGCTGAGATGTGGGATAAAATGAGAGAATTCCGGGACCTGATGCTTGCCAGCGGTGAGCTGACGGCCAGACGACAGAAGCAGCAGAAAATCTGGATGTGGAACCTCATTCAGGAGAGCGTCCTGGAACACTTCAGGACCCACCCCACCGTGCGGGGCCAGATTCCTCTCCTGGAAAGGAAGGTGCTCAGCGGCGCCCTCTCCCCAGGGCTAGCGGCAGACTTGTTGCTGAAAGCTTTTAAAGCAGAGACTAATGAGATGTAGGCTACACGGTAATCTTACATATTGTTTCATAAAGTATTTTAATATTAAAAGTGATTCTTCTGTGGTGCCCTCGGCCTCCCTATTTGTGAACCGTGCTTGAAAACTGAAGAATGTTAGATGTGGATGGCCTGGGTCAGGTGGTCGGGCAGTGTTTGTAAGGTGCCTATTGTATGTTACTGATTTCCATTTTTTTCTCTTCCCTTCTATACTTGTACCCCGGTATGGGGGCAAAATAGTTTCTTCTCATCAAGCAGGAGCAGAGGAAGCTGAGTGGTAGATCGTGTACCTTAAAGTGCCTCTTTGGATTCTATGTTCTCTGGGAATTTCAAGAGAACCTGGAAGCAAAGAGTCACCACATTTCTGAGGCCAGAATGATACACAGAGTGTTTCTAAGAGCCGAAAATCATGAGTGACTGCTCCAAGAATTTCTGAAATGGCCATGTACACGCATGACAAAGCAGCTGGAATCTGCCATGATGTGAGCACAATGTTCAAGTTTCCTTATCTGTGAAATGAGAGTAAGAAAAGCTATTTTACAGGGTTGTTGGAATAACTAAAGGAGAAATTGTAAAATGGCTAGCACTCAAGAATTGGAAGGTGTTGCTAGAAATATTACACTTGGACACCCCTGCCAGATCTCTGTTCTATAATACACACTGGCATCATTTAACTTTAGTTTGGGCAAACTGCTTAATTTCCCTGTCTCTCACTTCCCTCGTTAATAAATGAGGTTGACAACAGTGTCCACCCAGAGTTGTTGAAAGGACTATTTTATTTAGCATACATAGTGCCTGGACATAGTAAGTGCTAAATAAATATTTACCAATAGTCCCTACCTCTTAGGGTTGTTGTGAGGATTAAATGAATTACTCGTCCTCCAGCTTAGAAGGATAATTCTTTTCTGAAGAAAACCTCATAGCTTGACTTCGCCTATGTCAAAAGCATAATTACCACTAATTTATGTAGGTAGGCAGAAATATGCTATGTTCCAAACTGAGCTCCAAAATTGGCAGGCATGTTGCTAAAACTATACCAAATTTCATTAAAGTGACTACTGTTCCTTGTACAGTTATAGCTGCAGGGAACATTAGCAATCACCAAACAGCCTAGCAAGGAACTTTCTCTTCGGAATCGCTCTCGGCATGGCTGCTCACCTCTTTCCCTGAGCTCTGTAGCCATTGCCCAGGCTACACTGAAGACAAAAGCTGGCGAATTCATGGTGGCTGGCACTCACTCAGTGTTAGCATTGTCATGCAAAGAAGATGAAAAACGATGAACAAGTGGAAATTTTTCTTGAAAAGGAACAATCTGAAAGAAATTCTAGCCTATTTGTCTTTCTTTGCTTCTACGATAATATTTTGGTTAATTGGTTACTAAATTTATGAACTTTTTTTAACCCATTTGACATAAAACCTTGATGATAATTCCTGTCCCATGAGGTATATATAAGTTTACTTTTTTGTCAGTAGTGGTATGTTTTGTTTTTTTTTTTAATATATTTTATTGATTTTTCACAGAGAGGGAGGGGGAGGGATAGAGAGTTAGAAACATCGATGAGAGAGAAGCATCGATCTGCTGCCTTCTGCACACCCCACACTGGGAATGTGCCTGCAACCAAGGTACATGCCCTTGACTGGAATCGAACCTGAGACCCTTGAGTCCACAGGCTGATGCTCTATCCACTGAGCCAAACCAGTCAGGGCAGTAGTGGTATGTTTGACAAACTATTAGAGTCGGTACAAAAGCAGTTCTAAAATACTGAACTTTTTTCCCAGAAAAAAAGTGAACTTTGTACTGTAAAATGTAGATGATGCTAGTGTGAGTCAAAGTACGTTAATATATACCTAAAATTTTGGTGCGTAAAGATCATCTTGGAGTATTTTATTTTGCTTAGCGACGACCTCAGTGTCTTGATGGAATGAGATGAGGGCACAGGTAAGCCAGTAAACTGTCCCCTCTCAGCAAGTCTAAATTCTTAATGTTGCTTTTAACTAACACAGAGGACATCGTGTGACTTCACTCTCAGAGCTCTGGCCAATCTTAGAATTCCATAGAGAGAGATCTTACGATGGATGACAGGACAGCTATTAGGCTCACACTCAGGTACCAAATCCTGTCACATATGGAACCCAACTATTTCAATGATCAACACGTTCTTCTTAAGAATAAAGTCACATTAGCTTTTATACCCAAATTTTGTTGACTTGGGATTCCCTCACATTATGCAGGATCCCAGTCCCCTGAAAAGTCCTCTCCCAAGTATTCTTGGAAGTTCCAGAGGCTCCTCACTGATTCACAAATAAGCTCACACTCTCGGGTGCAGCTCACTCCTGCCAGGCTCGTGCTGCCACTGTTCCTGTAGGGAGTGCAGCCCTGCTTAGGTGTTCCCAAACTGTGTTCCCCAGAGCACAGGATCCTCGCATGTCTTAGGGCTGGGGTAGCTCTCCTGCCTCTTCTCCCAGGACCTAATAAACATATAATTGCTGCAGAAAACTAGGACCCCGCCCCCCCCCCCCCCCAAAAAAAAGAGCTCCCCTTTCAAAATGTCTTTCAACTCCAAAAGATGCCTGGATAGTTAGCCTTCTCTCCTTTTCTGGCATATCCACCATAGAGGGGTTGTGTTTTCCCAGCTTCATGTATGCCAGGGTGGACAAAAGCGACTTTACAGTTTAATACAAATAAATAATACAACAATTAATAAATATTAATACAAGAACAAACTCTGTTTTGCGCACTCGCAACTGTCACCCTACTTTGCCCTGTATGTTATTGCTGATTCTGTGAACCTCCCCTCAGGAGAGGCATTGTTACTCCCATTTCACAGAAAGGGGAATTGAGCAAGAAGAAGACTGAGAAATTCATCCAAATTCACCATTCCTAAATATGATGCATTTATACAATAGATTCAAGTTGCTCAGAACACTTCATGACCTTCATTTCATGCTTTCTATGAGATAGCACAGGGACAGATATTCCCTTCATTTATAGACACCTCTGTAGTGTAGTGTGGCTAAGGGATTGTGCGTAACCTGTAAGTTCCTGTGCATTAGTTTATCTTTAGGGCTTTTCTCCTGTAACCACTATCTTAGGTTTTGCTCTTTTGGAAAATGGTGCCTCAAGGTATTTTTCCCAGTAGACTTTTCTGCTTAAGTTTGAAGATACTATTTTAGACATTAAAAAAAAAAAACAAAAGAAACCTTAATATCAGCTTCTGTAGTAGCCAGGACTCTTGGCTAGAAGCAACAGAAACCCACTAGCTTAGGCACACAGGGAGAAGGAGAGGGGTGCAGCAAACCTTAGGAACACACCTGATGTAAGGATTCTCCGTGTCTCATCTCTTCCTGTGTTAACCTCATGATCCTGGCTTCCTCCACAGATAGATGGAGGTGTGGCAGCCAGTAGCATCTAGGTCCCAGGAAGGACTTCCTGTCTCCACAGATTGGATCCTGAGAGTCCCAGGGAGGCACTCAACTGGCCTGCCTGAAAGGTCACAGGCCCGTCTCCATGGCCAGTGTGTGGGGTACTGTGATTGACAGGAAACATTTGGAGCTGGGGAAGGATCCGGTCTTCAAAATAAGTGGGGTGTCAGTCACAGAATAAAGTAGGATGCTAGGCAGGCAAAACAACGTCTACTGCAAATATTTTAACCTCCAAATACTTGAAATAAGGTAAGGTATAAATAAATTCGTGTTATTGATGTGTTATACCAGCGATTTTCAACCTTTTTCACCTCATGGCACACAGAAATTAATTGCCAAAATTCTGTGGCACACCAAAAAGTATGTTTTTTTGCTGACCTGACAAAATATGTATGTTTGATTTATTCACACCAGATGGCTATTGTTGTGTTGGATATTGTCATTTTTTTATTTGCCAACCTAAGGGAAAAGAGGTCAGTGCCCCTGACTAGTCAGGGATTGCATTCTTGTGGCACACCAGTTAAAAGTCACTGTCATACTAAAAACGTGAACTTCAGAGAAAGGGTTGATTAATTATTAACCTAATTATTGGTAATATGCTACCAGATCACATAAGTCATGAGGGCCTTTCTAGCTCCAATTTTGTCTCATATTTTACAATTCTAGTTTCCACTTTAATACTTCATAGTTTCTTGGTTCCCAATTTCAAATTTCTGACAGAAATAGGATGGGTCTGTTTATCTTTGGGAGGCAACAGGGATCAGTGAGGGAGGTCTGTGGTGGGTTGTTTCAGGGGGTGAATAAAGAATAAATACAATACAGTTCCTTCCTTCTCTGCAGCAACAGTTTGTAGGGCATAGTTTCTTCAGGTTCCTGGGTGGGGTAGGTATGATGTATAGTTCCACCACAGAACAAATTATTGGGTGGGTAAGTGGGTTTCAGAGGGGTAAAGTGATTTGCTTAAGCAGCCAGTGTGACTTGGACTCAAGCCTACTTCTCCTCTTTGCTCAGTGATCTATTACATGGATTAGAAACCAGCTCTTAAGGAAAATGTATTGCTTGGTGATCATAATCTTTTATATGATTCCTGCTTTTTCTTTGAAGGTTATTAGTCTGTTTAACTCTAGAAATGTCATTGTTTATTGGAGATGTGCTACACACACTGCATCTTTATTTAGGACTAGAGGCCCAGTGCACAGATTTGTGCACATTGAAAGTAAATTAGAAGGTGGCTAGCAAGGTGAGATGGGCTGAACATGCTCTAGAGCCATCCTCTCCTGGTCCCTCCCTGGCCAGCCACACCTGGGGTGGCACCAGGGCTCGAAGGGCATCTGCGGACTGAGTGAGGTCCCTCTGGCCTATGAGGATGGGGCCGAAACCAGCAATCTGACATCCCCTGAGGGGTCCCAGAATGCAAGAGGGCACTCTGCAAAGTTCCTGAGCTCAGCAGCTCCTGAGTTGAGTATCTGCCTCCTGGTGGTCAGTGTGCATCATAGCTACTAGCCAGTTGGCCGGTCGGCTGGTTGTTTAGGCTTTTATATATATAGACTAGAGGCCTGGTGCACATATTCGTGCACGATGGTGTCTGGTCAGCCTGCTCTAATGGGAGCCAATTGGAATCAGGCTAGTGGGGAGGAGGGGCTGTGGGTAGTTGGCTGGATGGTCCTGCCCCAATTGGGATGTGGGGGGCTGATTGGGGCACTGATCAGGCCAGTTGGCCGCTGCAGTGCTTATCCTAGCAACTGGTCATTCCAGTTGTTCAGTCATTCTGGTTGCTTGGCTTTTATATGTATAGATAAGAACTTGAGAAATCACACCACCTCTGGATAAACCAGTGATGTTGCTGTTCCAGCAATGTTCTTCTCATCAGCTCCAGTCATTTGGGGCTCTTGGAATAAGAGCTGACACAGCCCATTTTACTCAGTGAATTGTAGGGCAGCATCATTACTATAATGTGAATTAGATACACTGAGGTCCTAATCCCCAGTATCTCAGAATGGGACTTTACTTGGCAATAGGTTGTTGCAGATATGATTAGCTAGGCTGAGGTCATGCTGGAGTCCAGTAGGCCCCGATTCAATGTGATTGGTGTCCTCATAAGAACACAGTCACGTGAAGACAAAAGACAGAGGGAGAACACTGTGATGATGAAGACAGACTGGAGTGATGCAGCTTCAAGCCAAAGAATGCCAAAGATGACTGGAAAACCACTGGCATCTGGGAAGAGGCGAGGACGTATTCTCCCACGTTCCAGCGGGGCCTGGGCCCTGCTGACACCTTGATTGCAGACATCTAGACTCCAAAACGGTGACACAGTCCATTTCTGTGTTTGAAGGCTCCCAGTTTGTGGTACTTGGTTACAGAAGCCCTAGGACACTAGTGTCAACCTCCGTCTGAGTCTAACTCAGGGACATTCTGCAAAGATTTCATTATGCTCCTCCCCACCCCAAATAAGAAAGCATTTTTGACCTCCCAATTCTGCCTTTCCATCAGGACCTTGAAAACCCATGAAACCAAAGGAACACGAGATTCCTCATGCTTCTTTTGACAAGGAACCCTGCTTCTGTTGATATTCAGTATTGGGCTTTGACTATCCCAAAGGGCATAAATTTTATAAGTCTGGGAGGTTGGGTTTCTGTAGGGAGGGATTCAGGACATCACGGAGACAATCTAAGGCTATTAGCTATGAACAACAGAGAAACCACCATGACCCAACTGGCCACTGCAGGCTTTTCTGCCTGAGGTGATAATGTCTGATACCCACCAGGGAGTGGGGAAGAGATGGAGCATATAAAATGTGTTATGCTCTTATAAAACTAACTCTGGTTAGTTTTATAACAAAATTGGGATCACAGTGTTTGAAATCAGTTTCAATTTCCAAATAGTAAAAATAACCAAACAATAAATTTCAAAAAAGAAAAGAAAACTATCCTTCCTTTTAGGCATCTCTCTAATTTTATCAATTTCCTTTTTCTGTTCCTTTGCATGTTTATCTCCTCCTTTATTTTCTATCTAGTCCTTTTGCAACTAGTTCCTATGTCCTTTAGACCATGGGCCACACAGTGTTGGATAAGTAACTAAAAATTTCCAAATGATACAGTTGGTAAGCATGAGAAAATTATTCCAAGATCAAGGACTAGGAATTAATATTATAATTGACAGACATGAACAGTTATGGACTGTAACACATTCTGTATGCTCATTTAGCTGTTGGCTATACTTACCCAAATATCAGAATTTGGCACCTTATGGAGGAGACAGATTCTTGCTGAGGTGGAAGCATCATCAGCTTTATGTGGAATCTTTCTTCTCAAGGGAATTCTGCTTTTCCTGGCCTTTGTTTTCTTCCTAGGTTTTACCTTGGAGTGGCATAAGGAAGTTTCTGCCTCCACAGCTTATAGCCTGAACTGTCTAGTCTGTGGTGACAGAAATTGAAATAGAGAGTGTGTGTGTGTGTGTGTGTGTGTGTGTGTGTGTGTACATGCTGTTCTGATTGGAAAGGGACCAGAATGATACATCTGGGTAGTAGTTACATGGATGTACACACATGTAACCCATGTATTTGTGTACTTTATTGTTTGATGTTACGTTTCAGTTTTAAAAAAAAGAATACTGCTTGATCCAACCTCTTGCTAGGTTGTCAGTGGTTGGTTGGGGCTGGAGATCTGGTCAAGATCTAGTAAATTCCACAGATGACACACCAGCCCTTGTCTTAGCGGTAGAGACCTCTAGCCTTTTCAGTTTGTGGACTGTTCCATAAAACAGCAATACCCCAAGATGCTCCCCAGCCCACAAAAGGGGTGTGTGGTCCAGTAAGTTTAGGAAATGCTGTGCTGTCTACGCCCCTTGGACATTGAAATAGTAAAGGCCGTAAGTTCTACAGCAAAGAAACATGTGTATCCCAACTGTCTGAAACTTAACCCTGACACTCTTTAATTGGTACCTATTAACACCTTATTAGAATAATTAACTTGTGTTTAGACAGAAGCCTGGTCAAGACCTGCCCCCTCCTCCCAATCAGGTGTTATGTACGCCACCTGCTGGTTTTACTGGGTATGAGGTCACTCACTCTGGAAGCTTCTATTTTCACTAAATGTACTCACAATCTAGAGTTCATTGTCAAGGTGCTCTTGATTAGATTTTTTCACATTTAACCTACCAGGGACTGAACAAAATAACTTGTCATATTCAGTTACAAAAGGAAGTTTTTAGTGCAAACTCTCAACGTGGAAGTCACACCATATGAATCAGCACTGAATACCAGTGTCCAAGACAAGGAAGTGAAGCATTTGATCAAATGAGAGCCAAGAATGAGTGCAAAGGCTTCAGAATTCTTGGATGTTCTAGAGTAAATACCTGTGATATACTTACAAAGGCCTTAGGATTCTAGAACGTTCTAGAGTAAATACCTATGAAAATAAATTTAACTAGTCTGTTCTATTCTCTAATTGGAAGTCTAAGTTATTTTAACAGACTGTTCAATATCTAATAGACTGATGAGCTAAGCTATAATTCCATCTACACCCAATATTAGACATTGTCACTGAAATTGTTATGTTTTACTACTTTTGATCCTTGAGGTTATAATTGTTAAAATAATATTGTAATTGATTTGGGGAGAAGAAATTAAAATAATATCAAGGACCAGAAATGTGGTAATTTATGGTAAAGTATAATTATTTGTTTTGTAAAGAACTTACTATACTACATCCTATCTTATAAGAGTAATACACAAATTAACTGTCCCTCTGCAACAAAAGATGATGGTGCCCACAGCCAATAAGGAGCGGATATGCAAATTGAGGGTCACTCTGCAACAAAGATGATGGTGGCCAGGCCAGGATGCTTGTATCATTGCCATGGCAATGACGCAGGCATTCTGCCCCACCCCACCCGTGGAGGGCCTGTGGGCAGCACACAGGCGCAGAGGTGAGGAGCGGCCGGGGTGGAGTGGGATGCCTGGCTTTGTCGCCAACACAGCGTCGCATCCCGCCCCACCCCAGCTGCTCCAGGCCTATGGGCAGAGTGTGTGGAGAGCTTCTGGGCCTCGGAGAGCCTCTGGGCAAGGGAGGCAGGCTGGCAGAGGGCGACCTGTAGCCCCCACATGGTAGCGGTGGCAGCCATGAGTGGCCAAGTGGAACCTGCGGACCAAGCTGAAGTAGCGCCTGTAGGCCATCAGCACTGAGGAGTGGCTGCACAAGTCCCGCCTTCTGGCCCAGAAGGTGCACAGTCGCAGGGACAGCGCCGTGGCAGGCCAGATGGATGTCCTCCTGGCTGCACCACGGGGGTTTGCGAATCTGCACAGCCATAGGCCTCCGGTGCACGCATCCTCTCCACCGCCCCTGGTGTGTGAATGTCCCCCAGCACGCTGTCACCCACATGCGCCTGCAACAGTCCTGGACCATGGCACCCACAAGTTTCCCCCCACCTCTCCGCCACACTTCCATCAACTCCAGCATGCCTACGTCCCCCACAGGATGTGTGCACATCCCCTCCAGCAAGCTCACGTCCTTGGGAGAGTGTCTAGGTGCTGAGGGTGGGCATCTGTGAGATGACAGCGAGAGGGCGAAGTGGTGATGCCCTGTTCCCATGGAGGCCAGTGCAGCAAGGAGATCACCTCTGTGATGCTAATGCAGGTGCTGAGGCGGGAGCAGGTGCAAACAGACACACCTGGTGGGTGCGGGCAAACCTTGCTGAGGTGCCTTCAGTCAGTGTTCAAGATCAAGAACCCAGAGGTGGCGAGTTCTGTCCTCTCAGTGAAACAGTGGGATAGTCGGGGTGACTGCAGAGGAGGAATGTGCACTTTGGGTGCCAGCACCCATGAGCGAAGGCTGCCCTGACTGAGCCTCGCTCCGCTCACTGGGGGCCTAGCGCACTCCTGCCAGGCAGTAGGTGACAGGACATGCTTTTCTGAGTTAATGAGAGAAAACATTGATTCTCCCGCTGCCTGCAAAGGTAGAAAGTGGAGAGGGGAGACATGGGGGGAGTGAGCGAGGTTCCCTGTCTGGGGTTTCCAAGTCCGCTGTTGGTTCCTTTCACCACTGACAAGAGATATACAGGTGTCCCCCCAAAATGTATACACACTTTGAATACCTACTAATAATTCCAATGGGTTTAAGCATGAAAAGAAAGAAACAACAATGGAGCTGTCACCTGTTAAAAGTGCGAGCACAAACCGGCAGTCGGACATTCGCCGCAGGATCCCGGATCGGAGAGGGTGCAGGCCAGACTGAGAGGTCCCCCTCCCTCCCTCCATGCACAAATTTCATGCACTGGTATTCTTATAGACTACCTCACAATATAAGAAGAAAGTTTTAAAATATTTTCTACAAATAATCTTATACAATGTGTTCTATTTATTTTCCTGTCTCAAAACAATATATATCACTAGCAGAGATTTCTTTAAAATCACCATTTTTGCCCCAATGGCTAAAGGTTTAAGCACATAAGCAGTTGCTACCTGACACTTTTTGGTGAGCCAAAAAGAGAGGTCAATTTCCCCCTCTTTCATTCTTCACGTCATCTTTTTGTCATCACATCTAGGTTCCTCCAAGAGATCTCTAAAGAAATCCCTGCCTTCACCTCCACGAGCAAATGCAGCTGCATGTGCCAACACCTACCTACTCCTACCAGGGCAAAGGTGCCATGGTCCAAACTTCAAAGTTAAGGAAATAAATTCCTATTTAAAAATATTTTTTACACAATGAAGTACACCCATTCTATTTTTTTTAAATTATATTTTTATTGATTTCAGAGAGAAGGGAGAGAGAGAGATAGAAACATCAATGATGAGAGAGAGAATCATTGATCAGCTGTCTCCTGCACACCCCACACTGGGGATCCAGCCCACAACCCTAGCTGTGCCCTTGACCAGAATCAAACCTGGGACCCTTCAGTCCGTAGGCTGACGCTCTGTCCACTCAGCCAAACTGGCTAGGGCCCTAATTTTAAATGCTAGCAATGACTTGCAAATAATGCTATTCTCAGGGAAACATGCCCTATGGTGTGTCAGCCTCGCTGTGAAAGACTGTTTAGATTCAGCTCCTGGAGCAGTATTCCTAGTATTCAGAGATCAGTTGCATCAGAACGTGTAACAATATAAACACGCTGGTTTCTGGGCTTTTCCTCAGACCTGTGTCTGTGAAAGTAGGGCTCAGTCCTCCGCATGTGCGACGTGCTGCAGAGGTGCCCACCCAATCCCCTCTGGAGATTCTTTGTTCTTAGTGCTGCTGATGGATCCGCTCAGAGTGGCTGATGGTGGTGAGGCACGACATCCGTACTGGTAAGAATTCCACAGGCTACGGGAGTAAGTGCAAGGGCTGAGAACTGCTCCAAGAGATGGTGAAAGCAGGGAGGAACTATTGGCCAATGAATTGTTTGTGAATCTGGAGAAAGACAGGCAAACATATTAACCAAATTTAGAGTAATTATTCATGACAGATGCAGGAAATCTTGTGAATAAAAGATTGGATGCCACGACCTCTCAACCTAAAAGAGGTTCGCAGTGACATTTCAATGACCTGAACTCTCAACCCTGGCTGCTCTTTAGAACCCTCCAGGAGTGAGCTGTTGAAAAGTACCCACGCCTGGGTCCTGCTCCAGACCCGTGAGATCAGAATCGTCAGGGGTGAGACGGGGTGAGGCCTGGCTCCTGCGTCGACCTTGTGTGCATCCAGCCTAAGCACCATTGCTCTGTGACATAAACAGCATTGTTACATCACAAGCAATTCCAGACCTGTTCGAAGAAACGATGCTTGGCACTGCTCTGTGATCTCTTGTTCCCCTCTTAAACCACCCTCTTTAAGATTTGCTGTTCTATTTATAAAAGCGGTGGCCCCCTGCTTTCTTGCCATACTTTGTAGCAATATATTGCTTAGAAGAACAAAGGCCAGAAAGTTAAATAACTTACCAATTTGCTAGTTAAAACTGGGGGGCATGAGGGCAGGCGTGTCTGTGGAATCTGTTGCTTGGCAACTTTTGACAAGCCCAGTCAATTACTCCTTGCCACTAAGGGGAAATTAACTCCTCATTATGCAGAGGGCTTGAGAAGTCACCGGAGTAGGCCAATCCATAGCCATGTCACACTTTCTCTACTTGACTCCACAAATTCTTCTGCCCTTTAGCCCTCTTACTTCTCAGGAGTTTGATCTGATCAGACGCAAGGCTGGAGCAGCTTGGCAGAACGAAACGAGATGGTCAGATTCTTCCCTGACAACCTACGCAGGCAGTTACCGGAGGAAAGAACTGGATAAGTCCATAAGCAGCCAATTTTGTTTGGAAGCGGGAAAGCAGAGGCCTGAGTGTTGCCAGTAAGATTTCTTTGTAATTTGCACCTGAGTATGTCACTGTACTAGAAAAGAATGCCATTAGAGAAAGAGGGTATTGTAAACCCGGGAGAAACTACTGCGTGTTTTCCTGCTGTGAATGTCAGTGGAAAGAAGAGCCTAAATGGCAGTTATCAGCTGAAATTATGATTGTCTTCATCTTAGTGCTTGTAAAATTAGAACTATGCACTCTTGAAAACATAAAAATATAAGTATTTTATTTAACTGTAGATATTTGGTGTTCTCTGCTCAGCAAAGAGGTGCTTAGTTTTACCACTTTTAGCAGAAAAATTCCCCCAGAGCAGGAAGAAAGTTGACTAATCATCCTTTGCTCTCCACTTCCTAATGTTTATCAATAATTGCAGTGTTGAGGGCCTGAAACACAGTTTCCAAATGTTTGCTATAAGTCAGGCCCTATGTTGAGGCCCACCAAAAAAAAAAATAGTGTTTTCAGTTTAATATGTTAACTGAAACCGCAGAGATAAGTAATTAGTGCAGGGAGGGAGATGCTATCAGTGAGGGGCTGTTGTGAGAAAGATCTTAGTGAAGCAGTTTGGAAAGTGGGGAAACCACTCTGCTGGAGTGTTTAATCCTCAGTGTAATCAGAGAGCTGCAGGAAACATACGTGAAGATGTGGGAAAACACCAGGACTCATGATGAAAGATGTCCCTCTGTGTGTTACTTGTCAATTATCTTGTCCAAATTCTGGAAATCTATTTGAAAAATCAATTGGGTTATTGGCTCTGACTTGAGATGTGAGGACTCACTCAACTAATACCCTAATAAATATTAGTTATGTTGCCTTCCAAGGCTCTTCAAATGATCAAAACAACGCATAAAGCTCAGATGTCTCAGAAAGGCTTTCCGATTGGGGGCCTTGTCTGGTTTATTCCACAGTCTCTGCATCTCTAATAGTTCTCAAGTATGGTGATACTTCAATTATTTTGGGAAGCGCCTTGGCTAATTCTGTGAATTTCAAAGCATCTCTTGGCCAGATCCAGGAATCTTTCCAGTACTGCCGGGGTCCTTTCTGAAAACAAATAGTTCGAAAGCTGGTATCCAAGTAGATAAATAGTTTGAAAGCTGCTTTCAGAGTAGGCAAGAGTTAATAAATAGAAAAAATGCAGAAGTAGCCGGTGAAAATGTACAGAACTTGGAACTTCTTTCTTATTGAGAGTGTGATCATTATGTGAATCATTCCAACAAGGTGCCCTGTGACATTGCAAACCACAAAGAACACAACAAGCTCTCGAGGCTTACCTGTCTTTTTTTGTTTGTTTGTTTTGGAACCTCAGAAATGTAAATAAATTCTTTGCAGAATGGCTGCTTATTCTGTTACAGGCTAAACCATGGCAAGGGTTATGAATGAAGATGGAGGGCAGATGTAGCTCATTTGGAAAGTGCTGGTTATAGTTTAAATTTGCTTTAAAAAAATCTTTCTCTTGGTTAATTTTAGCCTCAAAGGCGAATGTCTTAAGTCAGGAGCAAAAGCTGTTTGATTAAAATTTGGGAAGGCCGTGAAGAGACATTTTTACACTGCTATAAAATCAAATGGTCCAAGGGGGATTACTGAATAAAATATGAAGTGACTGATCATTTAAAATGTCAGGTCAGGAGCATATTAAAGTATATAAAACATAATATTTTTTTTTCATCACATACATTGAATACCCATATTGTGCAAGATGGAGGAAAGGTGATCATTTGGTTCTGAACCAGTTTTAACAGCAAATATGTAAAATTCATAACCACGCAGGAAAAAAAGTTCCTGCTTTTTGGGAGCGAGGAGGTGAGTGTGGTACAAAACTTACGCTACTATAGAGTATTGGTATCAATTCCAGTTGTCTGCTGAGGTTAAAATAAGGGAAAAGTTTGCATTTTGGAATTCCTAAGACAAAAGTATGGCACAAGGATCAATTTTTAGGGCTCGATGCTCTGTTTGTTTATTAAATTATTCATTTATCCATTCATTAATCAGATATTCTTTAAGATCCTACTTTGTGTAAGACCTTTTAGGCTAGATGCTGGGTCTGGGGCTGTGATGAAATTATCCATGGGCCTTGTCTTCATGGAGCTCACAGTCTGGTGCGGGAGCAGGCACCAGTAAACAAGCCATATGTGCTTTCAAGGAAAGGAATGGGAAGTTGGTTTAAAAAAGAAGATGGGTGGCAATTTCTCACAAAACTAAGCATAGTCACACTAAAAGATCTGGCAGTCATGCCCCTAGGTATTTACTTCACAGACTTGTAAATTTCTGTCTGCACAAAACCCTACACATGTACCCTTAGAACCTTAGGACCTTAGAAACATGATGCTACCTGAAAGGACCAGACACAGAAGACAAATACCAGATGATCCTATTTGTCGGAGGGACCTGGAGGAGGCAAATGCCTATAGAAAGAAAGTAGAATGCAGGTCACCAGGGGCCCGTGGGGAGGAGGAAACAGGTGCAGAGAGTTTCTGTTGAGGATGATGAAAAAGTTCTGGAGATGGTAGTAGTAATGGTCGCACAACACTGTGAATGTGCTTAATGCCACTACATTGCACATTTAATGGTGGCTAAAATGGCAAGTTTTATGTTATGCCCATTTTATAATACCTTGGGAAGGACAGGACTTCCAGAATGCAGTCCTCCATCAAAGCAGAAAAATTCTGGGGAAAATATTGTCAAAATCACCTCTTTCAAAATTAACCAAAGATGTGTAGCAATCTGAGGAGTGCTTTCCAGGAAATCAGCAAAGCTTTGGTAAGAACAGCAGGGTTTTTGGCATAGAAACGTGGCCCTCTCATCCCCTTGATCGTTTTTGAGAATAATGGTTCCTACACATGTTTGATCATGAGAATGATCCATTTTGTTGAAAATGATGATTTTCAAGCCACTCCCCTTAGAAAGCCTGATTATGAAGCACCACTGAACCTGTGTAATCAAACTTGGGTTGCTTTAAGGGTGTGCAGGATTATGGTTGGGAGTGTGGAAAGGGGAAGAGAGGAAGCAAAAGTTTCAGGAATTCAATGAAAAGAGCAGAAATACCTTGAAGTCCATAGGCTGTTGATTAAAAGTCCATAAACTTATAACTTGTTTCTTCTATTTGCTTTCTTCAGGATGTCATTGCCAAGGGCCTCTGCCGATAGCCCCATACTCTGCAGGGCTGGTCCCCAAGACACTGCAGGTGGTAAAGGTAAGTGCAGCCATCAGCCTGAGCAGATCCTTCAGCAGGGCTGCTCTCATTGTAACTTCTAGGTTCTTGATTTGAGTCCATATGGTTTCCATTTGCTGACAACAGACAAGGTGTCTTCAGGAGGAAAATGAATGTATTCTACTCTGGGTCTGTCACTCTTAAAAATGACAGTTACTTTAGGGAAACCTTTTCTTCCTCCAATTAGTTCCCAAATGTAACTGTGCCAGAGCATGGAACTCTAGGTAATGTAATCTGAGCTTTCCTGAGTGCATCAAAGAACTGAAAAGAGAAACCAAAGCTTTAAATCACCAGCTAGTAAATGGTATTTGCTCATCTAAAAACACTTCCACCTTGTTTTAGTTAAATTAGGGCAACACTGGCTGCTATAATAGATAAAACTCCAAATTCCAGAGATTAAACAAGAAAATATATTCTTTTCTTTATTTAAAGGCAAATACGGGGGTTTTGCAGGCAGATCTTCCACATGGTGATTTAAGGGTACAGACTCCATTCATCTTGGGGTTCCACCATCCCCTGGAACCCCAGGGTCCTCTGACTCTCGCTGGCAGGTGGAAATGGCATGCATCTCACACTCACATTCCAGTGGGAGAAGTAGTCACCAGGCTCCACCTAGATGCCGAGGAGTTCAGACATGGATTCCTCCCGGAGCAGCACCTCCTGGTACCAGCTACACACCCTGCAAAGAAATAGCTGGCCATCCAGCTACACACTCTGATTCTGAGGAAGAAACAATGGGCTTTTCTCATATATCTCAGCGTTGGAATCTTTGAAGGTTTAATAAGACTCATGTCATTTCAAATGAGGATTGTGTAGCACTTTAGAAAATCTCCTGGAAATACCTTTTTGCCATAGTATTTAAAGCTTGAAGAGGTGTGTGTGTGTTGGGAGGGGTGTGAGCGGTGAAACCCCACAGGGCTGTAAACCTCTGTGGGGTTTTCTCAAGTAATGGAGATAAAGGTTTGTAGCGGCTGCCTGGGATGATCATTGTTCTGCTGGCTTTCCTGATGAAATTGGACTTTATGGGACTAGCATGTTTGAGATGGGTTTTATGCATTCCGCTGTGGTTTGTTGAGGCAAAAGGACAGGACAGCTAACCATTTGTGCAGTTGTTAAAATCAGGAAAGACTTACTTTCTCCCCTCTGCAGTAATGAACATAAAATTGAAACACACTACATCGTTGAGAGACAAGACTGAGCTGGACTGGGGTCCAGGAAATTAAACAGCCTGGTCACATCACTCATTGTAAGCTAAGGTGACAGCGCATCTGATCTGAGTAGCACCAAGTACAGTCCTATTACATTTATATTCTATTTGTGCCCTTCAGAATTCTGATTAACCCGCTGATCACCTGTGCCTGGGGGAACTGAGAGCTAGCAGTCCCAGTCAGATGGGGGACGGGGGGAGTATTTCAAGGGTAGTAACATGAGCAGCAAAAGCAGTAATTTACCTCTATATGACAGGTATGACTTTGTTTTCCTATCCTCTCTCGTTTTCATGGTGAAGTGTTGGTAGGAGGAAATGACGTAAGTGTGTATGTTCATAATGATGACTTCTTAATAGATTTCTCCCATATCACTTTTTTCATTCTCTTCAAATGGTCATTTTAATTTAAATGATAGCTACAGCAGGTCCTCAAATAATGTTTTGGTAAATGTCGTTTCCTTATAACATTGATGAGATGCTGTAGGAATTTACTCTTGCTTATATGAATCAGCCTTCAGCAAAATTGGTTTTGTTATACATCATTTCACTTCAAGGTTCAGAACCGATATCCACAAAGTTAGGTGAGGACTTACTGTACTCATTTCATTAAAAGATGACAGTGTATCAAGGCAGAATTATGTCATTTGGCCACAAGATAACTTCTCCTAGTGCTTCTTTTCTTTTTTATCTCTTTTTAAAAAAAAACATTTTTATTGATTCCAAAGAGGAAGGGAAAGGGAGAGAGATAGAAACATCAATGATGAGAGAGAATCATTATTGGTTGCCTCCTGCATGCCCACTACTGAGGGCCAAGCCCACAACCCAGGCATGTGCCCTGTCCAGGAATCTAACCATGACCCCCTGGTTCATAGGTCAATGCTCAACCACTGAGCCACCCTGGCTGGATTTCTTGTCCTTCTTTTTATTATTTTTTATTTATTTTTTTTATTGCTTAAAGTATTACAACAAATGATAGATAAGTATTACAACAAATGATAGATAGATCTCCAATTTTTTCCCCTTGCCCTTCCCATTGTTTAATGTTTGGATGATCAACTTTAATCTAATGAAAGGAGTTAAAGCATGAAGCCAAGTGTCAAATTATCAACACAGGCCAACTTTGTGAATATGCTAACCACTGGTGGAAAGTGGTCTGTTGATGGTCTCTTTGTAGAAATGTATCTATTCATATAGACATGCAAATCAGATGGGCAGGGCTCATGTTTGATTCTCGAGGTTATCATAGCAAAAAGTTCTCAAATTTCTTCTCACAACTGCCTTCCAATCAGTAGTATTTGTTCTGTCTACATGAAGGCAGCTTTCCTTTTGCATTCCATCAATTTCTTTCCAATTTTTTTATTTGGCTGTAGCTTTCCCCTCCTATGGCCCCAGCATATGCTCATCTCTTATAATCAAAGAAGAACGAAGCAATAGCTAATAACTATAAAAGCCAAGTGCCGTGAAAGTGCAGCACAACAAACAGAAATTGATAAACCATTCAACTTTCCATTTACACTCTGCAACAGTAGACTCACTTACGAAGCTTCTCTCCAGCAGGAGCCATTTATGGAGAGGGTTGGCTCAGTGCAGGCTGTGGCAGAGCTGAGGCAGCACTCACTGGCCAGCCCTGTCTCTTCTCTCGTCCTTAGCGCCAGCCCTGTGTCCCACGCCTGCACCCCTCTAAGACAAGCCCAAGTTACTCTTGCAAAAGGCTACACGGCCTCTATTATTCTTGCTGGTCCAGGAGATGTAATATGTGCCAGGGAAGAGGTTTCAAATCGTATGACTGCATCGAAGCCCAGGTGTGACAATCTGTGTAAGATCTCCTTGGGAGGGTCCCTAACTGCAGGTAACACATTCCAAGGGTCTGAAGCAGCACCCTGCAACTGGTTTTGTTTTTTGTTTTTGGCATATACCCTTTTGCAAGGATGACAGTGCACAGCAGAAGATGTGCAAATAATATTCCAGGAGGCAACATCGATATGGTTTGTCACGTTACTTCAAGAGCGTTTGAGTCCATTTTTAACACCCCTTTCCTTCCCTTCCTTTATCCCTACTTTTTATTTGTCTGTGAAGCCTTCTCCAAACCTCAAAAGACTTCTAAAAGCGAAAAGACCTCACCAGACTGCCCCACACATTATGCCTTCGCCCGGGGGAAGGTACAGCCTAAGCGAGTCGACATGACTTCTGTTTCCCGCTGCACATCACCCCTCATTCCTCACCGAGGCCTTTCAGGTCTTTCAGGAATGTGACTCTGCCTATCTTCCCAGGGTCATGTTGTGCCTTGCCTCCCTTTTGCTCACTCTCTTCCAGTTACTGTGGCTTCTTTTAATAACTTGCAACTGAACCCTAACTGTGGGGCCACCAGGGAAGACTCACCTCCCCCGCAGAGACCAGGGGAGACCCCAGAATGGACACTTCCCCCCAAACAGAAACCTAGCTCTCATCCATCTGTGCGTGCGTGCGTGGTGTGTGTGTGTGTGTGTGTGTGTGTGTGTGTGTGTGTGTGTGTGAGACTCAACACAGTCCTGCCTCTGTCAACCGAGTTGTTTCTCCCCTGAGGCTCCACACTTCCCACTCCCACCACACGCCCGGGGACAGGGACGTTCTTGCCCTTTCTCCGCCACCTCCCACACCTGTTGCCTGGTGGGGACTGCCTGTACCACCTCCCTCTGTCCGGGCCTTCCCAGTCCACTCTGGTGAGGGCAGAAGAGGACTTTTCCGGCTTTGGCATGTGTGTCTTCGCTGTCTGTTCCCAGAGCCACACTGGTTTGCCTTCCACTGCTCACAGAGGAAAGCTGCCCCTATGGGATGGCTTTGGACGAGGAGGGCCCGATGGGCAGGGTGCCCTCACTGGAAGGTGCCCTCATCCCTCCCCCTCCGAACCCTCCCTCCTACCCTCGCTGTGGAGCTTGACAAGCGTGGTGGCCGGCCAGGGCATGCAGGGAGGGAACGAGGTGACTTAGAACAAGGCCCACTCGCCCTGGGGTTCCCACATTCACTGCTGCTGTCACAGCAGAGGGACCTTCGGATGCTGGCTCTAGTTTGTTTTCTGGCTAATTTGCATGCCTTGCTGTGGGAAGTGCATATATTTCTTTCAAATTACAGAAAAAAAATAAAGCTCCCATTGGCCACCAGTAAATCTAGAAAGCCTGACAAGCAGTTAGTCTGGGACTGAGGTCCTCACCCCGTTAAAATGACAGATACGCTGGACGACTGCCAGCAGGCTCCGGAGAATTCCTGAAGCGACCCTCTCTGCCCCTCATTACCTCCCCCCCGCAACACACACACACACACTGACCCAGGAACCAGGAATACCAACCTCCTTCTCAGGGATCGGGAACTTGGCTTTGCAATCTCATTTTGAATTAGGAAACCACCTAATAAATGGTTAAATGTGTTTGCCAGAAAATATTCAAGTCTAAGGCAACAGTTTCCAAATTCCCTGCAGAGATTGGACACAAGGGGACACTGGCAGCCGAGCCTGTTGTTAAGAAGGTCACCAGATGCCATCTGTCACCGTGTGTGCTTTACTGTTCAAGCATCACTCCCATTAGGAGGTGGCTGCATGTGCTTTGCATGTGAACTTTTTTTTCTTCTTTTTAAAAAAACGTAGTTTTGCCATGATTTTAAAAATCAAAGGTGAGCATCTTTAAAAAAAACATCCTTATTGTAGAAAGTGTTACATATGCCCCCTTGCCTGGGAGCGCTGTAGTGGGCAGTGCAGTGACTGGTGGACTTGCGTGAACAAGCCGTCTGCCTACAGGGCGGCCTGGGGTTAGGTGAGGAGAAGAGGAGGAGAAGGCAAAGCATTGTTTTAGGTCTGTCCTTGGTTGGGGCTCACATGTAACTGGGATGTTGCTGGCCCGTTTCCCTAATCTTTTCCTGCTCTGCTTTAGCCATCTATAAAATATAATAGCACGCTTTCTGTACCTGCAGTTGTGAAATTAAGGCTGATGAATGAATGTCTTACTCTTTTACTCACAACTTAAAAAATTTTTTTAACCCATAGAGAAGTTGAAGGAGTAGTACAAACAGTATTCACCTACTCTCACACCTAGCTTTGCCAGTTGTGGGCATTTTGCCACATTTGTTTACATGTAGTTTTATCTCAGTCTCTCTCTATTGATGCTTACATAGACTTCTTTGCTGAACTATTGGGAGTAAATTACAGACATCAAAACAGTACATTCTTCCGTACGTCAGCATGTGCCTCCTAAGAGTAGAATGTTCTCTTACAGAACGATAATACTATTATCACACTTAAGAAACGCCACTCCACATTGACAAAAACTTTTGAAAAAACCCAATATACAGATCATTAAATGCCTTATTCTTAAAAATCTATTGGAGAAGATTTTCCGTATCATCTATCCTAGTGGTTAGCAGCTCGTTCTCTAGGACACCTCCTGGTTTTAAGGCAGTTTAAAAAATCGAGTGAAAGCCCTGGGCCCTTACCTTCAGAACAATGTTTATAAGGACACCCGCAAGCCAACAAAACACGCACCTGGGGTCCCTTGGGTGACCATGGGCTCTAGGTTAAGTGTTGTTAACCTTTGATCTAAACTCTCCTCTTTTGTGTATGTGCAATGTAAGACCACATACTCAGAAAGATAAGAATAGTTTGTCTTCACTTTCCAGCATTATGTTCTGTGCTCATGAGGCTCCATTTCACGAAACTCAGAATTTCAAGGAACTCAGGTATGGGTAGGTGGGAGATCATATTATCCCCAATCTGTGAAACAGACACGGAATCTCAAATACAGCCAGATACCCAGGAGGTGGACTAACTGGTTAGAAAATCTAGAAGAATGCTTCCAGACTTGAGCTTCTCCAATTCTGGAAGAGCCCATGGTCCCCAAACCATACTTACTTTCCTGATAACTTACTTTAAAAAATCAATACCTGTAGCATCCCATCAGGGTGGGCACGTTGCAGGGCCTAATACATGAAGGGGGACTATGTTGGTAGTTACTAACTCTGTTGTTTTTATCCACAAAATCCCCCAGTTTGGTTACAGTTTTAAGACAAGGAAGTGGAAGCAGGGAGGTGGATACACACCAGCAAACTAGGATAACATTATATGTCCTTATGGAAAAGGTTAGCTGGAACTGCCAAGGTCAAGTTGCACTGTGGGCTCTATTTTATTAACTGAGCACTCACAAGGAAAAGAAATCATTAGCTGATCGTACTTCTTCGTATGTGAGCTTGCTCGTGTTCCTTCCTCTTCATAAACAGACTAAGACAATGAGAGACATTTCTAGCTCAGTTAGAAAAATGACCGAGTTTGGCCAAAAGATAGACATAAGTGTGTAAATCCCACATGCAAATGTTTAGCAAAAAATCTAATGCCTCTCTCTCCTTCATAACCTTCCAAATGCCTCAGTCTTACTCTCTGTAAAACTCTAATATTAGAGTATAATTTCATTTACTAACTAATGATTTTCTCATATAATTTTTGAACAGAAGGTGACAAAGAACTAGTTAAAGCCTCTGGCAGGATGCTGGGATTTACAAAGGTTAACAGGGCTGTGAAAGGCTAAGGATTCATGACCAATGGGATAATCAGAGCTAATTGTGTAATATAAACTTCTTGTGCACTTGCTTTCACTATAGGTGGGTCTTTCTTGAATTTAGCTAAATAATGGTTGGGCTCTTTATTTGACTTTAGCTTAAGTTATCTTGTTTTAAAAAGCATCAGTGTAAAATAGCACAAATGACAATGAGTATTTGACAAGTGCTATTCCGTTCCCTTGACCCAACCCTAATGACCAGGCCCTATCATATTATGTCAACAATCCCTCCCCCTTTTTTAAAATCAGTTTTTACTTGTTTTAATAAAATTAAAATTTTGAGAGAACTCAACATGATTCGTCATTAGGGAAATGCAAATTAAAATTGCAATGAGCTACCTCTTCACATCCATAACAAGTGTTGGTGAGGCTATGGAGAAACTGGAACTTGCATCCATTGGCTGTGGGGGTGTAAAATAGTACAGCCATTTTGGGAACACGTTGAGATTTAAAGAAAATGTCTTAAAAAGTGAAACAAATTTACCATAGGATCCAACATTTCCACACCTAGGTATTTACTTTCTTTTATCCAAGAAAAATGAAAACATATGTCTACACAAAGACTTACCACATGAATGTTCACTGCAGCATGATCCATAATAGTCCAGACTGGAAATAACCCTTATGTCCATCAACTGGTAAGTGGATAACAAAATATGGTCTATTCATTCAATGGAATACCACTTATCAATAAAAAGGAATAAAATACTAAAAAGCTGCAATGTGGATGGGCCTCAAAAACATGATGAGTGGAAGAAGCCAGACATGAAAGACCACACGATGTATGATTCCATTGATATAAAATGTCCAATAAAAGCAAATCTGTACAGAAAGAAAGTGGGTGAGTGGTTTCCCTGGGACTGGAGAGTATAAAGGAGATTCGCCATAAGGGGGCATGAGGGATCTTCTTGGGATAATGAAAACGGTCTACTACTAGTTTACGGTATTATGGTGATAGCTGCATAACTTCACATATTTACTCAAAATCATTGAATCGTACACTTAAAATGGGTAAATTTTATGGTGTATAAGTTATATACATAAATTAGGAATTTAATCTGCCAGGGTTAAATGTACACCAGAGCTGCTTTAGACCTTGAGAAAATTTTATAGCCCTAGAATTTCAGCATGGTCTTGGTTCCCTCCGATTCTAAGAGTTTAAGCTGCGTATCATAGATAAGGTGACCAGATTTTAACATTGGTAAAGCGGGACACCATTGACCAGGGGAGTTCTTTTTTTTTTTATTACTTAAAATATTACAAATAGTAGTACATATGTCTCCTTTTTTTCCCCTTGACCTTCCCCCATCCTCTCCTAGACCAGGGGGGTTCTTGATTAAAAATTTGGTCTATATGGAGCAACAAACATTTTCATAGAACGCAAAAATAGTATTGTAATATATTTTTTTAAATTTCAACATAAGTACAATTTACAAATATAATAAATAAATAAAAATTATGTGTAGTATTATTTTATTCTTTGGCATATTTCTCATTTGGATGGATTTTTTTTTAGTAGGTTGCTGTCGTTGTTTAAAAGGTCATGAAATTTTTCACAAGAATTTGTTAAATTATATTTCACACATAAAATGGCTTTCAAAGTCTCAACACTTAATTGTGATTTTTCTGATGCCCACACTTTACTTACCGTAGAAAAAACGCGTTCAGTGGCAGCATTAGTTCCTGCCTGGTAAGGACAGCGCGTATTCCACAATTTTTAGTGCATTATTGTATGGAACATGGTTTGCTTCAAAATGATGAAATATTTCTAATCATTTGTTCTCTATTGTGATTTTTGATTATTCTCAAGATTTAACCTTTTCCTTATCAATATATATTTTTTAATAATGATACCTCATTAAAAAGATCATTTTTAGAAATATTACTATATGGGAAATTTTGAGTAATATAATCGAATGATTTTTGCACATCATTCCAATTAAGTTCTTGTTTTAATGTAACCCAATGAAAATATTTAATATCATTGTAATGTACTGTCCACTCTTCTAAATAATCTATGCGGTTACTATAGAACTTTTTGACGTGATTCATGATATCTGCACAATTTATTTGCACCTTGTTCTTCTAGCTGGCTTATACTATTACGGACAGTTAACAGAAGAAAATTATTTTCTAACCGCTCTTGACACTGACATTTTAAATTATTAACTTCATTTGCTACTTCCATTACCGAAATTTTGTCACCTTCAATAAGTTTTATAGCATTTTGAAAAAGAGCTGCTTGATTGTGTACAAACTCTAGCCAAATTTTTGAAGATTCTTTTTCAAAAAGCTCTTCTAAAATTCTAGGACATTTATCCTGTGATAGAAAGTAGGATTTCAAAGGATCATATATTTTCAAAATTCTTTCAACAGCTGGCAAAAGAGCTAACCAGCGCATTTTACTGTGTCCAAGTATTTTCTGATATTCAACTTCCGCAGTTTCACAAAATTATTTAAGCGTTTCAACGTGCACAGTGTATACATAGAAATAAGAATATATTTTAATAACAATATTTTCCACATCTACGGGCAATAAGTCAGCAGCTGTTTGGATGGCGTTATGTATTATGTGCACTGCACAACCAACACCAATCATGTTTTGATTAAGGTTTTTGTTTAATTTATAAAAAATATTATTTGTACCTCTTCTTGCTTTTCCTCCAAAATTTGCATTCATGTTGTCTGCACAATATGCAATCATTTTATGTTTTAAATTGTTTTTTTCCAAAATATTAATAATGGAACTGGAAATTATTTCAGAAGTTTCACCGGGCAAAGAAACGAAATCTAAAATTCTAATTTTTATTTCAGTTTCTGAATAAAAAAATCTAATAATGGTTGGAAATAACTTTATATCCTTATGATTAGATGCGTCAAAATATATGGATATAAAATTAATTTTTTCTAGATTTTTGTTTAATTCTGAAAATGCATATGGGGAAAGCACATTACACACAATTGCCTCGGATTTTGTTCTAGCACAAGCAAATTTTTCGTTGAATAACTTTTTGACAACTTGTGATGTACAGTCCATAGATCTGAAGGAATGATTGTGATTAATAGCATGAAAAGACATAAGTCCTTCTGCTAATGCTGATTTATTTTCTTTGTCTCCATAAGTTGGTTTCCGAAAAAATTCCTGTATTTTGGAGGAAGATGCAGCAGTATTTAAATATCTTTTATGTTTCTGTGTCTCCAAGTGCTTTGAAATATCATTCTTCCCGCCGTGCGAAATAGAAAATTCACGGTTACATTTCTCACATTTTACCATGTAATCGCTTTTGGTTTTTTTAATAAAAGGAAATTCACTTCTTAGATCATCACTGAATTTGCATCCTCTTTTCTTACTCATTATGTTAAAAATCTAAAAAAAAATTAAAATTATATTATAAACTATTATATACATATTGCTTAAAAACACAGTAAGTAGGTACATAATTACATGAACATATTTTATTGTTAGTTTGTAAATTAAATTAATTTGTTATAAAGTAACTATATTTTAAAAATTATTTTAATTTTAATCCTATATTTCTTTTTAAATAATAACAATACTAACTTGTATTATTTTTCCTCTGAATTTGCTGTAATGTAAGTCGTAAGTGTAACTTTCAAGGCCGGCACAAGACTTTTTGCTGCCACTATAAAATATAAATATTACGAGTACTGTCTGCTAAATTCAATAAAATTTATGTATTTATGAAATAAATAAATAAATTACTTACTTAAATTATCTGAATAGCTGATTTGTAATGACATCACTTGTTTAACTACCTTACTAGCACGCAGTATGATGTGTGTTGTCTGAGAGACAGTTACAAAATGTTTTCGTTGTTGCTAATCCCAAAAAATTCCATTGTTCATTAAGTCCAAACAATGGTGGTCGAATTCTAACAACTGATCAATAATGCGAACGTTGATAAGCAGTTCTCGATAATCAGTTCTCAACAATTATTTGTTATTATTAAAGTTTAATATTATAAAATTAACAAAAATAATATAAAACTCATATTCTGGCTAAATAGCCACATGGCTGCTGAAAACCGTATATTTCCTTCCTGTTCTCCCACCATTCCCTACCTTGTCCTGCATTCTTTCCAAAAATCGGGACTTTTTTAAAACGCCATGGGATGCGGGACAAATTGTTAAAAATTGGGACTGTCCCGCCAAAAGCGGGACATCTGGTCACCTTAATCATAGAAGAATGTTCCAGGCAGAGAAATCTTTATCCCAACCTGTGGTCCTGCATGTAAGGAATTGGAAATTATCACTCCATCCTAATAACAGGTACAAAGCTTAACAGACTGAAAAATCACCAAATCTTCTCAAATCATTAAGAGAGGGGTGGACCCAGGGCAAACCACTGTGCCCAAAATTGGAGAGATAGACAGGAGCCACAGAAGACTCACCAGCTACCAGCCAGGGTGGGAATATCGGAACAGTAATTGACAAACTCCTGGAGGCTCAACAGGGACGAGCTTGGGAGTTAAAAATTCCAGGGGGACCCAGGCATAGGGGAGACCCCTACAGTATTGTAAGATTTATTTGACTGGGATCCTACAGTAAACATCAGAGGAAAATCGCCTTTGTGTTTCCAGCAGAGGGAGGGGAAAAGGAGCCATTTTGAAACATTTCCGACACTGTTCTTAATGAGGTCTACCCTCAGGAGAAACGAGGCAACCACAACTTCATCTGCCAGGGTTCCATCACAGCCTAGCTGGCCCGGGGAAGGGGACACCCACCTCCAGCCCGCTCTAACTACGCGGTTCCACCTAAGAGGGGAGGGAAAACAAGCACTGGCTCTCAGTCCAGAGGCACAGATCACTTAAGACCAAGACCTAATCATAGGAACCCGTCGGGAAAACCTCACGGAGAAAGCCAAAGGGCATGTAAAACGGAATTATTCTGATAACATTTTTTTATTATAATCTCATAATTTCAATGTCTCCTTAGCTGTTATCAGTACCACTTTCATTTTAAAATAAAATTGAAATGTGTACCATACCGCCCTGGCTGAGTAGCTCAGTTGGTTGGAGCATCATCCCGATAACACCAGGGTTGTGGGTTTGATCCAGGTAAGGGCACATACAAGAATCAACCAGTGAATGCATGAGTAAGTGGAACAACAAATCTCTCTCTCTCTCTCTCTCTCTCTCTCTCTCTCTCTCACACACACACATACACACTCTCTCTTTCACACAAATACAATAAATAAAATTAAAAATTAAAGAAAAGAAATGTGTATCATTCAAAAATGTTTTACACCCCTCCCCCCAAAAGCTCCAGAATGTTTACTATGAATTAACTCTTAGTCACTGTTTTGTCTTACCTGACTCTTATTTTTCTATTGGTCAGATTCTAAAAGGAAATAAGTGGTGTGAATACAATTTGTTGGTATAGCCCACTTGGGTGTGTGGGAAATTGTATGTTCTAACACTGAATTTAAGTCTGGTTTTTCCTCTTTGTTTGCATGCAGGACTACTCCCTCATATCACCAGTGCCTTTAAAAAACCACTTGATGTCAAGCACAGAGTGGTAAGTCCAACATTCCTCAGTGATCATTTACTTGTAGAGAGCTTAAACAATGGCACACCATTGCTCCTAGGAGAAATGCAGGGTCAGGTTCCCCTGAGCCTCTGCTCACATTTTCATTAACTGAATAATACGTACATTTGTTTTATGTGTGTTTCTGTTCAAAGACACCTTACTGAGCATATATTGTTGATTCATTGAACTTAGAGCCAACAGCACTGTAATTCATGCCTAAGTGAAGATTATATAACGTATTTTCTCTGTAAGGTACATCACAGCCTTCTTGTGCTGAGGACACTAGACAGCACTGAGTGTGTGTGTGTGGAGGGGGGGCATTTAAATAAATAAATCAAAAATAGGAAGCATAAAAATTTAGAAAATAGGGCACTAAATAGATCCCAACAAGAACACTTGTTTACAGCATGAGAGCTGCAACAAGAGGGGAAAATATGTCCTGCAGTCCGACCTTGACTGAGAAGGTGCATGCCAAGTGACTCAAATTGTTTGTCTCTCTGTGCATGTCCTCGTAAGACCCCAAAAGTGCTGCAAGTATTAACTTGGGGTTACAAATAAATTTTAATGAGTAGGCAAACTCACAATATGAAATCCATGAATAGTAAGCATTGGTGGTATTCATTTTCTCTGCCCATTTTCCTATTAGGATGTTTAGCTTTTCTTATTGGTTTGTATGAGCTATTTGCATATTGGGATAGTACTCTTCTGCTGATCCTATTTTATAAATAATTTCCCCAATTTTTCTTTCCCTTTTACTGTTAGTGTCTGTTATTATAATGGCTTTTGGCAACAGTACCAAAGGGCCTTTTGAATGGGGAGGACAATGCTGGAAAAGGACTTTTGTTACATTTCTGTGGTTGGAAAAGTGATTGCTAATTTATTTTTATCTCTCCTCTCCACAGGCACACCAGATTCTGTTTCGTGATCTTCCTTCAGTGCCTACAAATTATGAAAAATCATGTAAGTCCTACCCTAACTCATCACTTTATATCCATGTCCTGCCTTTATTTTATTATTATTAAGTGTACTTTCATATACTGGTACATTTCACCAAGATTCACCAATTCTTTTTTTTTTAAATTCTTTATTTTTTTTAAAAAAAATACTTTTATTGATTTTAGAGAGGAAAGACGAGGGAGAGAGAGATAGAAACATCAATGATGAGAGAGAATCACTGATCAGCTGCCTCCTGCACACCTCACACTGGAGATCAAGCCCACAATTTGGGCATGTGTCCTGACCAGGAATCAAACCATGACCTCCTGGTTCATAGGGTGATGCTCAACCACTGAGCCACGCTGGCCAGGCTGCCTTTATTTTAACCAGGCTGCCTTTATTTTAATTATGATCTTCATCAGTATTTTTCATCCCTTTCTGAGTCTTGAGGCTGGTTAATGTCTTGCATTTCTGCCTCCTTCCTCCTGTCACCACATGTGGCTTCATTGTCCCTGTCCTGACAATAAGGATGGTAGGATGCAGAAATGAAGGAGGGAGAAATCCCAGAGATGTGCTAGCACAAGCTCTGGAAAAGAGCAAACATGAGAAGGCGGTGCTGGTGGCAGAGGTGGGGGTGTGGTAGAGTGTAGGGAAGGATTTGAAACTATGGATTAAAAACAGTTCAGGAAAGTCAGTAAACGTCATTCATTCATACTCTTAGAGCTTCTGTTTATCACAAGCACTTACCTCCTGGCTGTCTGTGTCTCCACGCTAGATGTGAGAGTGAAAAAACCAGCAGCTGAGAACCCGGTGAAGGCCAATCAGCGAAGGACAGTCTTCCTGAGATGTGTAAGAGCCTTTTTACCTCTCACTCAACAGTGGGTCCCAGGGTAGTGCCAGTGGGTGTGCCTGTGGGTGTGGAGGTGCGGGTGTTAGCAGGGGTGTGTGTTTAGCATTGGAGTGAAGGTAATATCTAATTTACATTCAAGCGACAAAGGCATGTAGACTGTTCTGGAAGCGATCTGCCTTCAAGCACTGTGAGCATTTCTTGTCTCGAGCTTTCCAGTGGGAAGCAAGCTGCACAGGGGATTGGAGTTTCTCTTGTACTGTCCAAATTTCCACCTGTGATTGGCTGGGTCCTGCCTCTTGCGAACAAGGCATTACGTTCTCAGACTGTCCTACCTCCGGGGACCCACATGGGGCTGACCAGACCTGGGCACACTCTCTTCATGTGGCTGTTCTGGCACCCGGCATCTACTGTCCCCACGCCCCCTAACATAGCCCTCCAGAGCAGGGGCTGCTCTGTCTTGCCTGATCAGATTTTCTCAAAGCCCAGTAATTTTTTAAAATTTAAATTCTTTATTGTTTAAAGTATTACATAAGTCTCCTTTTTCCCCCATTGATCTCTCCCTGGCCACCCCCACCTCCCAGCATATGCCCTCCCTCCTTCCCCCCATCCATTGGTTATGCTCAGATGCATGCATACAAGTCCTTTGGTTGATCTATCACCCCCTCACCTCCCCCCTCCCCACCTCTCCTTATAGGTTGGACAGTCTGTTTGATGCTTCTGTATCTCTGGTTCTATTTTTGTTCATCAGTTTATGTTGTTCATTATATTCTACAATTAGTGAGATCATGTGATATTTATCTTTCACTGACTGGCTTATTTCGCTTAGCATAATGCTCTCCAGTTCCATCCATGCTGTTGCAAATGGTAAGAATTCCTTCCTTTTTTACCGCAGCATAGTATTCCATTGTGTAGATGTACCACAGTTTTTTAATCCACTCATCTGTTGATGGGCACTCAGGCTGTTTCCAAATCTTAGCTATGGTAAATTGTGCTTGTATGAAGATAGGAATGCATATATCCTTTCTGATTCATGTTTCTGTTTTCTTGATATATATTCTTAGAAGTGGGATTACTGGGTCAAATGGAAGTTCCATTTTTATTTTTTTGAGGAAACTCCATACTGTTTTCCACAGTGGCTACACCAGTCTGCATTCCCACCAGCAGTGCAGGAAGGTTCCTTATTCTCCGCATCCTTACCAGCACTTGTCGTTTATTGATTTATTGATGATAGCCATTCTGACAAGTGTGAGATGGTACCTCATTGTCATTTTGATTTGTATCTCTCAGATGTTTAGTGACTTTGAGCATGTTTTCATATGTCTCTTGGCTTTCTGAATGTCCTCTTTTGAAAAGTGTCTATTTAGGTCCTTTGCCCATTTTTTGATTGGATTGTTTATCTTCCTTTTGTTAAATTGTATGAGTTCCCTATAAATGTTGGAGATTAAACGCTTATCGGTGGTAACATTGGCAAATATGTTCTCCCATGCAGTGGGCTTTCTTGTTTTGTTGATGGTTTTATTTGCTATGCAAAAGCTTTTTATTTTGATGTAGTTCCATTTGTTTATTTTCTCCTTAGTTTCCATTGACCTAGGAGTTGTATCAGTAAAGATATTGCTATGATAAATATTCTGCTATTTTGCTGCCTATGGCTGCTTCTAGGATTTTTATTCAGTAATTTTTAACAGTATGTTAAAAATAGGACTCTTCTTATGTCTTAAGAGTTCTGGCAGGACCTCTTAGAGAATGAGTTGAAAGAATAAAAACTGTCTTCTGCAAGTACCCTACTGACTTCACTTCATCCTATTTCATAAAGAGGTGATATGCAAATTGGCCATCACTCCAACACACAAGATGGCCACCCCCATGTGGTCAAAGATGGCCACCACATGATGGCTGGCAGGGGACAGTAGTTGGGAGCAACCAGGCCAGCAGGGGAGGGTAGTTGGGGGGACCCAGGCCTGTAAGGGAGGGCAGTTGGGGGTGACCAAGCCTACAGAGGAGGGCAGTTGGGGGTGACCAGACCTGTAGGGGAGGGAAGTTGGGGGGAACCAGGCCAGCAGAGGAGGGCAGCTGGAGGTGATCAGCCTGCAAGGGAGGACAGTTAAGGGTGACCAGGCTGGCAGGGGAGGGCAGTTAGAGACAATCAGGCTAGCAGGGGAGCAGTTAGGGGCAATCAGACAGGCAGGCAGGTGAGCAGTTGGGAGCCAGCAGTCCTGGATTGTGAGAGGGATGTCCCAGATTGGAGAGGGTACAGGCTGAGCTGAGGGACACACACACACACACACACACACACACACACCGTGCACAAATTCCATGCACTGGGCTTCTAGTTCAATATAAATGTTACAATTACTTTTGCTATTCTATTGCTTTTGGCTATTAAGATTTCTCTAAATTAACTTAAAACAACAACTACTCAGCCTTATTCTAAGTAATTATACAGGATGGAGCAAAAGTAAGTCGATAGTGTTCATATGGAAAATAATGCAATAATTAATAATACTGTGAGCAAAACTGTGTTTTGCATACTCATACCTGTAAACCTACTTTTGCTCCATCTTGTAGTCACAATGTTCTGCGTTTGATATGCTAGTTATGTGAATTAGAAACAAGAAAACCTGACCCTTGAAATAAAAAGTGTTATTTCAGAACCACCAGTTCTATAGCAATATCACTCTGGAAAGTGCTATCTATGGGCACTAACTTGCTGATGTGATGAATTTAGCTAATGGGACAGGGGTTGGATGGCCCACCTCAGGTCTCAGATCTATTTAATGGTGGTCTTCCAGATATAAAGCATTTTTCTTGATTTTTCTGCTGTTGGGCCTGGTAACTTCCCTCTGGAGCATTTCAAGCATGGGAAGGCAAGAGGTTGGCTGGCTGTGGAGGGAGGTATTTGGGGGCATTTAACGCAGGGCAGTCCACTGACCATTATAGTGTATGGCAGCCGGGACCTCCTTTGCTGTAGGGTTGGTACATGCCTCGAGGAAGGGTAGAGGATTTCCTGAAAATATAGTTACTGCTCGCTGGTCTCCTGGGAGCTGCTCGGGAGAATCATTAACTATTGTTAAATAAATAAATCCCTCCTGCTGCATGGAGTGGTCCCGGAGCCAACCAATGCCACTGCCAGTGCCGCAGCTGTCCTGGGCAACAGTTGCCTTTTCTCTTTGAGTTGCTTCCCCAACCCCCTCCCCTAAAGCGAATGTTCTATATCACAGGAGCTTCTTTTAAATCAACAATGCATGACAAATTAGTGACATTACATCTGCTTTTGTTTTTATGGTGCAACAGCAAGCTAAAAGTACACACACACACACACATGCACACACACCGCAATTCATATGAGGGACTTCTTTGGGAAACTTCGGGCCTATAGTTTGTTTTTATTTTTTAGTGATTATTTATTTATTTATTTATTTATTTATTTTAAATAAGTAAATTTTTATTGATTATTTATTTACTTATTTATTTATTTAGAGAGGAAGGGAGAGGGAGAGAGAGAATCACACCCTGCACTAAGAATCAGGGATTGAGCCCAAAACCCAGGACATGTGCCCCAACCGGAATCCAGCCAGCAGCCCCTCGGGGCACAGGATGACATCTAACCAACGGAGCCCCACTGGCCAGTGATGGCCCACAGTTCTGGCCGAAAAATAAATCAGGACTACTTACTAGATCAGGGAAAATCTTGATTTTTAAATAGATGCTGTGTTTTGAGGGGGGAAAAACAGCTTTGAGATATAAAATGTACATATTTTTGCATCAGCCACAAATAGGGATTGAATGAACTTTTCCACCATCGTTAACAACACTCCCATTTTAAAAAGTATTTGCTTGGTGTCTGAGGCCTTTGATAGGCAACTTCTAAATAGTTACATTTCTGGGCCCAATCTTTAAGAAGTTCAGGATGTAACAGTGAAGCAGAGAAACTCATCCCACCCAGCAAGGTCCAGACTAAAGGAATGGTAGGCAAGGCGGGGAGAATCTTGCCTCTGAAGGATGGCCAAGGGGCGGTAGGGGAGCGGTGGGCGGATGGGTTAGTGGTTCCAGGACTTGGTGCCTCGTTTTCTTCCGTCTTTTCCTCTTACTGAACTGGCTGTCCTCACTGAACAAGACCTATGAATTAGGAAGGTTAAAGGTGCTGGAAGAAAGAGCAGGAACAGCCCCAGCTTCCGCTTCTGAATGATATCGGGCAATTTCATTCCCAGTTCTGTGCAGAAAGTAATCTTTGCAGTTGGGCGCGTGCTGACAAGTGGGTCATTTTTCAACAGCCACGGCAACCATGTAATTCGGTGAACAAGCCTGAGTCGTCTGAGGACTCGGATACTGACCGATACTACGTGTACAGCCTGGGAGGACCGTTATGGTGATGCTGCTGAGTCGGAGGACAAAGCCACGAAGCCGCGCGCCCAGGCCTTGGCCTCATTACAGACTTGGAGGTAGGAGAGGGCCTTGGACTACCTGGACCTTGGCAAGCTGCTGCCTTTCTTGGACCCTTCCCTGGCCTTCAAACGCCATCATCCCTCATTTTCCCTTCTCTTTATTGGAAGAGGGGACAAATGTTATCATTACCGTTATTGTTAAAGTTTCCTTTACTATAAATGTTGGCACCCCACGTCTCTGCAAGAATTACAGAAATGGTGTTGGGGCCCCTACACAGTAGGCTCGGCATCAAGGAGCCCATCCTTCCATCTGGGCGCCGGGGCGGGCCCAGGGGCGTGAGAAAGGCGTGTTTGTATTCAGAGCGGTGGCCGCATTGTCCTCCCAGCCAGGCGCTGCCAGAAGCAAATTGGCCCTGGTTGTCGGGCAGGCGGGGGCGACCCGAGTCCAGGCAGGAGTGGGAGCTTCGGGTCCGGAAGGGTAGAGGTTAAGGGGGCCTTTCACCCCCTCCCCACCCCCCTGCCACTCTGCAGGGGCCCTGCTTCCCCGAAGCACAGCCCACAGCCCGCCCCATCCACGGCTCCGCCCCTCGCCTGGCTCTTCTCCACCCTCTTACCCTCGGTTCGCCTCTGCGCTTCCCAGTAGGTTCCCTCCCCTTTCCCCTCCCCCCCTATGATCCTCCTCCTCCCTCCACGGCCCTTCTCCCCCTGCAAGCCCCGCAAGATCTCATCTGCCCCCACCTGTGCGCAGCGCGCTGGAGGGGGGCCCTGGCTCGGAGACCCTGCTAGCGCGGGGAGACTCCGCTGCTGTGGGGGAAGCGCGGCCTCAGCAGCTGCTGCCCTGGGAGGAGGGGCGGAACCACGTGTGACCTGGGAAATAGCCCCCTCCTGCCCCTTCTGCTTCCCCACCCCAGCTGCCCTCTGCCCCTGCTTCACTTACTCCCAGTTACCAAGACCATCCGATCCTTGTGATGACTGATGTTGAACTGAACCGATAATTAAGTCACACCATCACCCCCCACCACCACCACCACCACTGTCAACAAAACTAAACAACAAAACCTGCTAGTGGTTACTTTTGTTCTTTAGCCCAGGTTAGGCAAAATACATTCCTGGCCAGCCATCGGGCCTCACTGCCTGGTCCCTTCGTATGGTTTCCATTAAGCTCGCCAAACTGGGCACTGAAAATGCAGCCCTTGGAGCCACTCAGAACCTCCAGGATTTGTGCCCCGGCAGCTTGGGTCAGAGGCTCTCAGGCCTGTTTCAGTCCTGTCCCTAGTGATCCTTGTCTTACCTGTAATTAATATGCTTTACTGCTCTGGGAAAATTAGTTCTCCGTGTTAATGGTTATTATTCATTCGTTCAGTATTTTTTAATTGTATGCAAGGCATTGCTTATTAGATTTCTGTTTAAATTATAAAAATCTGTGTTAACATATTTGCAGACGATTTTACAAAATAACCTGGCCACAGAAATTCACTGTGAGCAGCAACACTTGTATGGCTGGGTCAACCCTGCTATTCCCATTTACTTACACCCCCACACCCCAAAGACAAAACACACACAAATGTTAGCTTGTGGAAACATCTTCCTTTACACCTGGGCTGGGGTCAGTGGTCCAAGAAAAAAGGGAACAGGCAGGGTCATAGAATGATAGGATGTTGTAACTGGAAAGTTCCTTAAAGTTTACCAAAACGAGCCTGTTCATTTATTTATTGAGAAGACTCTGAAATTGTGGGGCTTAGGAAAGGTCACACAGCTGATGAGTAAAGTACTCTCTCAGAATTGCAGCTTAATTTGGGGAGGCGACCTAGACATTAGTGTTTCAATCATATGCAGCCAAAAGGACCTTGATCACACTCAGTTCAACTGCAGCTCATTCTCATTCTCTCTCTCC